>OZ024908.1:1963260-1968260 GCA_964017125.1 Flabesymbios commensalis
TAATGTCGATCCCCGCGCAGATTGGGTTGACCCAGTAAGCACAAAACATTTGTAAACCATCGACGTTGGGCCAACATTGTATAAATGCTATACAATTGTTTTGTGTTTGCTGGGAAGCCACCATGTACGACGTTGGACCAGCATTGAGTCAATGTCCCAACTTTGCCACAGCTTCATGGCTTATACATCTTATGTATATTTTTCAAGTTTATCTGTCGATGTTTGTGGGCTGTGATGAAATGTCAAGGCTGAGACCAATTGAATAATTTATATAATGTTGAAAACAGTACTAGCCTAAATGTTACGGCCATAGTTCAGATGTGACAGTTGATAACTCATAAAACACAGGAGCGCTTTAAACTCTCCTGCCTAAAGAATACAATTCATTGAATTAATCATCACAGTGAGTGAGTGAATGTGTCGGTTATGCTCCCCACAATTTTAATTTTTGTGAGTAAGCGGGGATGTAACATTTTGCTTCTTTGAAACTTGAATTCCAGAGTTGGGTTTGAACCCGCGATCTCCTACTTTCCAAGCAGGCAGCTTTCACACCACTGCACCAAATGAAATGAATCGGGCTTTGGGCCACTTTTGTGCACATACAGGCTAAACTGGGCCATGAGAACCTCCTGAGGATGGTGAGATGATTGAGATGACACTGTCCTCCAGACACAGGATTCGAAATTCGAGCCCTGGCGGTCTGAGGCCGAGCACGCTACCTCTCGGTCACGGAGGCCACAATACTGACTTTCACACGTGGATGGGGAAGACAATTTTTTGTTTCTTTCAAACCGCCGGGACCGGGAACCGAACCCCGAACTCTGGCGTGAAAGGCAGCGGTGCTAACCACTACCCTAGGGCCCCCGCCCACCACTGCACCAGGGCCCACACCCACGTGAACATGACATAATAATAAATAATTGTGTATCTAATCTTGTCAGAATATCCGATCAATAATTCTGAACTATGAAGCTCCACGAAATCATAGAGCTGTAATTTTGTCAATAAGCGACTGAATATTATAATTGTTTTCTATTATATAAGGGAAGAAACTTTTCAACTTAATTTGAAAAAAGTAACACATTGCGTAAATAGGCGAATAGTTTCAGGGAACAAAGCTGTGGTCAATAATCTCACAATCCTATTATTCTTGCCATTGAGTTTTTCTGAGTAATTTTTATATTAAAACCATCTAGGATAAAATAAATGTTACGAGTAATTAAGCCAATTAATGCAGTGATATGAACAGAACATATATGTTACAGTCGTTTGTAACGAGTAGATTTCTAAATTGATCATTGTTTATAATGTGGTATCATGTGTTTATTCACAAAATATTCTTTGACGCAAAACTGGATATAAATATAGTAGTATTTTGTATTGTTCAACTGCATATACATATAACCATACCATGAAAATGTTATATTAGTAAGAACAAGATAACGTGTCACTCACAATATGTTCGCTCCTCTAGATGCGTGTGGCAGCCATCACATCACGTCACCCCGTATCCCGTCTAACCGGCCATTTGAGTCGCAACGCTGGGCCAGCATTAACCCAATATTGGTTCAACGTCTTGTGTCTACCGGAAGCGATTCGGTTTGCTAATTACATTTTGAATGTTCTTTGTCTAACCTCTGTGTGAAGGCTGATTGAGAATTTGATCAATGACCCCTAAATTGGCACAGTGTATTAAGCATGGATTGTTTATAGGGGTGAACAAATTTTAGTCCGCTGTGTACACAATAAATACACACAATGTGCAATATAATACACAAATACAATGATTTGGCAATTCATTATGCTCTGCATTACATTGATCGTATTTTAAGAACGAAAGAAGTGGAGTTCACTGTAAGACTACAACCTAAAGCATATTAACAAATAAATTAGTACCAAATAAACGTTGCCCGAAAATGATGCTTCAATCTACTTTGTATTTTGCCAGTGAATAAAAAATGAGAAAAAACATTATTTTTTTTAAATGGTAGACGGGTAAAACGAATTATTATATGAATTTAATTCAGAAATCCATATCGATAAAGTTGTCAGGCAAACTTGTGAAAGCTACTTAGTTTTATCTCGACTCCTGACAGACACAATATTGTATGTGAAACTTGATGACTGTTGAGACTTCGCTTTAGAATTAGATCACGATTACTTCAGCATGTCAGCTCCCCTCTAGGTTAGTAATATGATGTGACACCAGAGGCAGCACCGCTACACCAATCGCATTGCTTGGCTGAGACAGTCCGCAATATCAGTGACGTATTTCACATCGCTGGGGATTAGTTTATCCGAGTGACGCTTCAATCACATCAGATAGGCTCACTGGACTGAACAGAAACAGGACACATAAATGTTTTAGAGCCTGAGACATTCGGCTGACAAAATTAGCAGAAAGAATCAATTGTTAAAATTTTAAAGCCCGTGAACCCTCTGAAGAACAAAGCTCAGAGGCATAGCAAGGCCATTCCAATTCAATGTCATATAAGTCACCGGTGCACAAGCCTAAAAGGCATAACAGATAAAAGCGTTCCTAAGAATAGTCTTTATACGTCAGAATCTTACGTCGACATACGTGAGATTCTGACGTTTGAAGTCGGTCACCGAACTAAAAAAGTAAAAGATTTATACAAACATAGGTAGGTCTATTCAAATGAAGCGGAGAGAGCTAACTAAGACATTTTTGATGAATTAAAATTGAAAAAAATATTTGTCTCCATGGTGTATAAAAAAGCATATCAGCGTTATAAGGGTTCACAACTCAGCAGACAATACAATGTTCACCTTTCACTGTGAAATGTTCAAATGTATCTGAAAGTGCAAACCCCGTGTTATTTGAAAGTGAAAACTAATTATTTGAATAACGCGTACTCCAAAGTATCAGTATTATCTTTTAATTATTATTGTAATTGGGGAATTAAACTCAAACTGTCATTTACTTTCACTTACAATTATGACGTGATCTCAATTTATCAGAAGAATTGACGTAACAGCTCACTTTTGTCAAATGATTATTAGTCATTACCAAAACTCCGCTCAAAAATAACATGAATACTTTAGGCCAAATATAGCAGAACTTATCGTACAAAGGTCTATTGCGCTGATCCAACATTGAATGAATACCGGGTCAGCGTATTGAGCTTGCATGACTGTACCGTAACTATTCTAATAAGCCCGTATTAAAGCCGAATCAATGTGTGACTTCTGTCGTAAACAGGAGCAGTGATGGGACAAAATGTGTAGTTTTGTTCTGGCATGCCAGCAGCGCATGTCCGATATTTGACGATGCGTTGTACATCAACACATTCGTGCAAATACCAACACTTGACTTCAGAAACAATCAACGCCGCCTGCTTTGAAACCGGGGAAAAAATCCCAGTGGAAAAGAGCATAGCGTTGATTCACTCGCACCATTAAAACTTATTATTTAAGATAGAATGATGCATGCCTTTCTGCAGAGTAATTAAGGGGAATTCACTTGGACTTTAATATTTTAGATTTCACCAAAACCTTATATTCTCGCAGTATCATTTTGCGGCGGGAAGCACTGTGTTAGCAGTCTGTGAAAAGTGGGCAACCGATCGGGAGGGATTGAGAATAAAAATGGGGAATAATTGTAGTTTTTTATCTGCTATTAGTCCACTAATAAACTGCCATCACCTGCTAATGACCTCCTGATCTGATCCAGCAGGATGTCATTAGATGTTTATAGCGTGCTGGTTCAATCTGACACATCAACAGTCTCCTCATCTGTGATGCATTATAAATGCTGGCAGTCTGTGTCAAGTCCTCTGAGCAGTTTCGACAATCTGTGAACAATCTGCGAAAATCTGAAAAACTTGACGCAAGTATAATAATTGTATTTATTTGCCCATTTTCCACAGAATACTCCTCTGCTAGTGATTGTTCATATCTATGTAGCCGAGTGTGTGTATGGCGTACTGGGGTGATTACTACACTGGCCAACGAATTGACTCTTCGGCTTAACTGGTAGCGCTCAGGCATCACGATGTCAGAGTGGGTGGTTCGAGCCCAGTACTGGACAGTCTCAATGTCGGTTCTTCTGGCCTGTAATGGCCTAGTAGGTTATCCCAGGTTTGTAGCCAAAATGATTGCTGTAAAAAATAGTTATGCAGAAAATGAACAATTCTTCTCACGAGTGTGCTGAATGCTGCTCGAGAACGAGCAGATATTTGAGAGCAGATATTTGAAAGTGGAATATGTGGCCGAGTTGACTCTTTGGCTTAATAGGTAGCACTCATTGATCACGTTGTCAGAGTGGGCGGTTCGATTTCGGAGCTAGGTAGTTTCAACACTGTTACATGTATTATTCGTGCCTGAAGCAAAAAGCTAATTGACAATGTACCTTGTCACATTTATCAGACTCCATAGGGGATATTAACCAAAAAATAAATACAAAATGACAGGAATTCATATCCCAAAGTGATTAGAAATATGAATTAGAAATTAGAAATACATTCCACCTGGTCTGACCTAATTCACTGATTGCTTTATCAATGGCACTCCCCCCTCTTTTCTCTCACCACACTCACACTATGAGTTATGTAATAAATCTGAGCGATCCATCATCTGATAAAGCTGGTTATAAATTCCGCGAATGGAGAAATCATGTATGATATACTGCGCTTGAGCTCACAGCGGATCATCCATCAACCTCACCTGACCCTTCAAGTGCTACCCATGACCATAACCCTCTTTAATCCATTTTAGTAGCAAAGCGACAAGATCAGACAGTTAAGCGAGATATAAAGACAAAGTTCCCGTATTTTTATTTTGGCTTCTTAATATGACCATATAAAGTAAACATGTCCATAGACTAGTTCTGCTGCGCATTCACCAGTTAGGCTAGATATAGAGACGAAATTCCCGTATTTTTTATTTTTGACAAGGTTGTCCAAAATTAGAAATCAGGAGTTTCGTCTCTATATCTAGCTTAATTAATTAATAATTAATTAATTAATTGATTGACTGAT
>OZ024908.1:1970760-1978260 GCA_964017125.1 Flabesymbios commensalis
ATGAATAAATAAAAGAATGAATAAAAGATAAAATGAATGGATGAATAAATGAATAAATAAATGAATGAATAAATGAATGAACAAACAAACGAATACGAGAATGAATGAATAAATTAATAAATGAATAAATGAATTCTTAGTTATAAAAATAAAAGGATAAATGAATAAATAAATATTATTAATACTAATAAAAACAATAATAATAGTAAATACAAATTAAAAAAGATAAAAAATGAACGAATGAATGAATGAATGAATGAATGAATGAATGAATGAATGAATGAATGAATGAATGAATGAATGAATGAATGAATAAATTACTAGAGAGTCGGGTGGTGGCCCTGATGCAGTAATACAGCTGCCTACTTGGAGAATTAGGAATCGAGGGTTTGAGCCCCACTCTGGCCTTCAATTTTCAAAGAAAAGTATTACTTCTCCGCTCACTCGTAAAGAATCAAAATTTTGGGGAGCCTCCATGACAGAGAGATGACATGCTCTTCCTCACACGCCAGGGCTCGAACTTCGAATTCTGTGTCTGGAGGGCAGTGTTGTCTCAATTAATTAATTCTTATATGTTACAGGGAACACCAATCATTTTTGATTTATACTTCTAATTGTGTGTTTTGTGAAAGGCGTCAGAGAATGTCAACCTTCACATTGTTCTACTTTAAATGATGGCGGTCCCCAAACCACAGGCGTGTCTGTGTGGCCCGAGCAGACAAACAGACTAATGTGGATTTATGTGTCCTGTTCCTTTGTGTGATCACGTGACAGACGGTGACAACTAGCACGGGATGCTCCCTGATAAACTACGTCAGGGAGAAGAAGGTCACACAGGAAGTTAGGGTGTTCTGTAATAGCCAGCACAACGTAAAGCGAGGCTTAGTTAAGCAGAGGAGAACAAAACAAAAAAAAGCAAAACAGGACAGAACACAGCAAAATAGAAAAAATAATAATAACAGGACAGAACAAATAAAATAGCAGAACAGAACATAACCGACACAAAAGAACTAACTAGTAATGCAGAGCAGATGAGAAGAATGCCGAGCACAGCATGAGCTGTGCAGAGCCGAACTGAGCAGTGTAGAGCAGATCAGAACAGAACAGGCCGACACAAAAATGTCAAATCTACGCAGAAAGAAAACAACAGATATAACAAGAGCAGATTGTAGCGAATAAACGAGTGGAACAGTGTCAAAAATAAAATGGAACAAGAGCCGAAAAGCGCTAGTGGATTGTCGAATGGCATTATTCAATTCTAATAATGAAATATTATAAATCATTTCGTTGGGTAGTTCACTGGACGCGGGCCTTTGCTTCGACATGTTCTAGAATACCTAAGTCTAAGTAAAAAGATAAGCTAATTTCACAGTATTTCGAAATAAGGTAAAATAAACAACACTCTACAGATACTTTTTTGACTATCAATAATTTAAAATAGCCATATATTTGAAAGTATAATATTGCAAATACTGGAGTATGTGGCTGATAATTTTGATCATCGAGCATAAATTGTTAAAAATTATTAAATCATTAAAAAAACGCTTTGATGATTTAAACCAACTTCTTTTGAAACATTTACACGAATTGTTGAAATTAAATAATCCAATGCTATTAATCTAAATAACTTAATATTAAATTATTAAAAACAAAATACATACATATACATGTGATAACTTTTTGATCAGCTTAATAAGCACCCTTTTTCTCTTTTTCTATCAGTTTGATTTTGTGTTCTTTGTTAAATTCAGGCTTGGAGGTATACAAATGTCCTGTTATAACCCTTTGCGCCCTGAATATAAAATGTAGAGCTCCTCCATGAGATTTTTGCCAATTAGCGACCTTTTCAGCCACCAGAGGTGTGATGCTGTACGATATGCTCCCTCTAAATAACTAATGCTCCCTGGTGTTCGCACACATATAGACGTAGCCAGAGCTGAAATGAGGAGACGTTAAACGTACAATTCTCAGCGGCACATATGCTGTCTTGTATTAGTTGGCCTTGTGATTTTAACCCTTGCAACGCATAAATATATTGTATGAGTCATGGAGAACATGGAGAAGTGTTTTTTTTTAATTTGAAGTCAACATAAATGGCGTTGTCAGATCTTTCCGCTTCATATGAATACCTATGTTATGTGTCTGCGGCCATCGTAAATATATGTATTCCGTAAGTATGGTGATCAACTTGATACTCAATCTCTGACGTCTATAGACTAAATGTTAGGTCCCTTCATGCCACAAGAGATTTAATACAAGTGCGAAGTGCTACAATGATGTGACAGAAACCACAAAAGATCTAATACAAGGGCGCAATGCAACAATAATACCACCAGCTAGCTAATACAAGAGGTTTTTGCCACAATAATGCCACAAGATAGCTAATACAATGGTGTAATGTCACAATAATGCCACAAGATATCTAATACAAGTGTTTTATGCCCCAATAATGCCACAAGTGAGCTAATACAATGGTGTAATGCCACAATAATGCCACACGATAACTAATGCAAGTGATCTATGCCACAATAATGCTATAAAATACCTCATACAAGGGTGTAATGCCACAATAATGCACACATTGTGCCATAAGAGACGTAATACAAAGATATAATGCCACATATCATACACATAGTTACAATATTCCTGTATTTTTCTGTATTTACCAAAAGCGGATTCTTCAGACAGTAGCCACCCTCACCTCCCCCATTTGATTTTTGGCTCATTTAGGGGGGTGAGACCTTATATGGCTGATAAGCCTAATAGTTTGCTATAAAGTTTATTTCATGCTTCATATTTACCATGTTTACGTAGATAGTGGGGTATAGTGTAATATGTGATTAGAGAGGAGAATGTTACCATGTTTACGTGGATGGTGGGGTATAGTGTAATACGAGATTAGCGAGGAGAATATGATGTAATAAGTTATATGAGTATGTTGTGCAATACATGCTGTTCCAATGTCATATTGTGCAGCATTCATTGCTCATGTGAGGGTGTATTATGTTGTTAGATTGTGGCTCACAACCAGATATGTTTAGGCCTACTTTAGTAGTTATAATTGGTTGCTATAGGCGACATAAATAATTAGAAAATAACCTGGGAAGACCTTGAGATGACCTTGACTTGACCGTTAGCGGTCAGTGTATCATTGACAAGGCGTGTAGCGGTCATTGTGTGGTCACGGCCTGTCTCACTTAATCGTCCCAGGGAAGTTTTACGTCCATGACACAAAACATGGCAATGATATGGGTACACGCATGCGTGCTCACACGGTGCCTGTTCCAAATGGGCAAGTTCACAAAGTGCCGGATTCACTGGTGCCATTCAGTTCGGGATGTCCGGGTAACCCCTTAATGCGCTAAATTAAACAATTTTAATTTGTAATAACTTCAAAGGTGACAATTACCGGTATTCGTTTAATTTGAGACCAAACGTTTGCAAATCTCGATGTTTAAACATTCACTACATTACCAATAACAGTGCTTATAGGAACAACAAGGTTGTTTTATGATTAATGTCATGAATGAATGAATAATTTGTTTTCCTCTCTCGTTGTAAAACTTCAAGTTAAAATTTATAACACTTGTCAAATTTTAGGTCAATAATCAACTTAGTGCGATTTAAAATGTTATACCATACACAATTGGGCTTTTAAGCAGTGTCACAGACTTTGTAGTTTTTTAGCAGTTTCACAGACTTGGTAGTTGTTGAGCAGTGTCACAGACTTGGTAGTTATTGAGCAGTGTCACAGACTTGGTAGTTTTTGAGCAGTGTCACAGACTTGGTAGTTTTTGAGCAGTGTCACAGATTTGATAGTTTTTGAGCAGTGTCACAGACTAGGTAGTTTTGAGCAGTGTCACAGACTTGGTAGTTTTTGAGCAGTGTCACAGACTTGGTAGTTTTTGAGCAGTGTCATAGATTTGGTAATTTATAAGCAGTGTCACAGACTAGGTAGTTTTGAGCAGTGTCACAGATTTGGTAGTTTTTGAGCAGTGTCACAGACTAGGTATGTTTGACGTCTGGTGCTTGCTTGGTTTCTATGGCTGTGATCGATGGCTGATGTCGCTCACAACTTTTGTTTGCATTTTAGGGATTTTAGAATGGGTAGACAATTTAAATTGACTATGCTATACTACATATGTATTCGAATATAAGCTTTAAATGTCAAACGTGTAATATCAAAGCCACAATGATTAAATACATTTAGGTATTATTCCTCTATTTATATAGCTGAACATTCCCCATGTTTGTCCTTCGTCTCTCTCTCTCTGTTATTATACACAGGGGAAACTTGGGCAAAACTGGCCACATGGGACACGGACTGTCCTGCAGCACTGATTATGACGGCTGTCAGTAAAACACCCGGAATACACATTGACCTCTCGCAAAACAAAACAAATATCACCCGTTTGATTAAGTGAGAATAAAGTTACAAAATTACACCGCCATGAACTCTAAGTACGCAAAACACATCACAGCTTTAGCAAAAATACAATACCATCCGTTAGATTTAGTGAGAATAAAGTTACCAGATTACACTGCTGTGAACTCTAAGTACTAAAACACATTACAGCTTCAGCTGTGACATTGTGGGCGGCGAGTAACTCAATCCCATCAAAAACAGAACCGGACCTACACTGGTTTGATCCTGGAAACGCTGAAACATGTGTGTATAGCCATGAAGACCAAACGTGTTTTTTTCAATTTGGAATCATCATAAATGGCTCCGGTTTATTTTAATACCTATGTTATGGGGCTACGGCCATACAATTTGCTATCACTAAAAACCTCAGATTCTCGTAGATTTCTGCCAACAGTCTGAGAATAGTCGGTAACGGATCTGGCAGAAGGGGGGAGGGGGTTAGAGGACAATTTTTTTTCCAATGTACGTTAATCAGCAATTAATCTTCAAAACAGTGTTATATAAGCTGCTAATGGCATCCTGGCCTGAACCAGAAGGATATCATTAACAACGTCTAGCGTGCGGGTGCCTTCAACTTGAGACCTCAACGGTTCTATAATAATAACAATTCTGTGAAACGCAGTGACGTCAATCGGTAAAAACAAGGTTATATAACACCTCCTCCCCCATACTTCATTCTGTGAAACGCAGTGACGTCACTAGGTGAAAACAAGGTTATATAAGAACCCACCCCCATACTTCATTGTATTAGCCAGCTCCATGAAAACAAAGGAGGTCGAGGTCATTGAGTTTCACAGAATAAAGACTGTACTTACCAAGGGTGGAGCCAATGAGCTATTGCCTTTATCCTTTGGCCTTCAATTGTTATCTACGCTGTCTCATGGAGGCATACACTGATCTGCTAACAGGATGTGTCCAGGCACATGAACACTGAGGTCTAGGGGTAAGGTTTCACGGAGGATGAAGCTCGACAGAGTTATAATTGTTTTGATTATCTGCCCATTTTCTGAGATTATATGAAGACTAGTCCGCTAGTGGTAGGGGCAGTAGGCGGTGTATCTTAAATTAAGACACATCCTCTCGGCATTGTCCATACGATGAGTTTATCACAGCTATGCTTGCTCTAATATTCGTAGGATAAAGTGTATAACACTCAATCCGTTCTGCGGTCAAGTTGCGAACATCCAAAGCAAGATCGCAAACATATCGTGAACATGACTTATGTACGCTGGGGCCTGGGCATGAATGAAAAAACAGGCTAAGGTAAATTAGTGAGTATTGTGTTACGTCGCTTTCTGCACAATGATGACAATATCGCAACAGCAGGATGCTCGAAGTCCTGGATATGCCCTACTCTTATCAGTACACTCCTTGTCCTGTAACAGTTTGGAGCATTGTATATGCACAACCTCGGTGACAAACCTCTGACCCGCCAGGATTCGAACACATTATCTCTGAGTTTCGAGTCACAACCGGACCGAATGGTTCAGACGTCTGAAGTCGATTCCCGTAGAGAAAGAGTAAAATATATATAATGACCGTAGACACATGACATATGTAATGAAACGAACAGAAAAAGCTAGAAAATACATTGATGATTTCAAAATTGTTATCTCGGCTTATGCAAAATTTGCACCGCTTTGTTCATGTTTATTTGACTTCCAGTTAAACATGCGAAAATGGTACATTATCATTATTAATATTATTAGTATTTTTTAACATTAATTTGGTTGACGGGAAAAGGTCGAGACGACCTCCACTATGCCTGTGAGCCATATCAGAGAATTAAAATTATATTATAAAATGATATGACTGTATAATATAAAACCAACTGCTCACTGGCTGTAAGTGTTGCCATACATGTACTTATCATGTAAGGCAGCATCATATCCAGTGCTTAAAATAACAATGCTTTTGTGTACATGCTATTTATGTACGTAGTATAGATTATAAATTATGTGATATATACACATAAAATATAATAACCGACGATTGTCTGTCATCTGTTTTCCGCACCAAAACCAGAGAGCTTTAAAGGTGAAGGTAATCAGCTACTGTTTTTGTCTTTGGACGACAGACAGCATAGGTTTTGTTGGCATTACAAATCGAGCAGCTCAGCCATTCAGTTCATGCTCTATTAATATCGTCGAAATGTTGATGCACAGACATAAAATATCATATCTAGTTGCAAAACTCTCAAGTTAAAAATGTGAGCGATGTAATCATGTGGTGTAAAATATCTCTCGTGGGACCATGCACCATTAATAACGCAAAAAACAAGATTTCGAAGAAATCCTGTAAATACTCAGTCAATATAGCTGATATTCCTGTCAGATCATATTTACTTAATGTTAATGTAATAAAAGCCAACGTATCTCATAGACTTTCCGAAAATTGTGTCGCGAAACACACTTTAAAAGATCTTCTAACTTTCAGAAAGTGACGGTAGATAGATCAGCCAGCCTCCAACCTACAACCCTGGCATATAACGTTAATATACGCCAAAAAAATACATTTTAAAATTAGACTTTTATGATATACAACCCTGGCACATAGAGTTAACATAAATTAAAACATCCACAAGTTTAGTCTATATGTGCACAAATGTTGCCTAGGCCCACATTTATTTTTTCATCTATTCATTTATATATTCATTGATGTATTCATTCATTCATTTATTCATTCATTCATTCATTCATTCAGCCCAAATGTGCACAAATGTGGCTTTAAACCCATTCATTCATTCATTCATTCTTACTTACCAAGGGTGGAGCCAATGAGCTATTGCCTTTATCCTTTGGCCTTCAATTGTTATCTACGCTGTCTCATGGAGGCATACACTGATCTGCTAACAGGATGTGTCCAGGCACATGAACACTGAGGTCTAGGGGTAAGGTTTCACGGAGGATGAAGCTCGACAGAGTTATAATTGTTTTGATTATCTGCCCATTTTCTGAGATTATATGAAGACTAGTCCGCTAGTGGTAGGGGCAGTAGGCGGTGTATCTTAAATTAAGACACATCCTCTCGGCATTGTCCATACGATGAGTTTATCACAGCTATGCTTGCTCTAA
>OZ024908.1:1983260-2050760 GCA_964017125.1 Flabesymbios commensalis
AAGAACATACTCTCTGTCACGTCTATACACAGAGTCAAGAGCTCGTTGTCCTGGTGCAATGGTTATTTAACTTTTATGATTTAATAAGTTAATTACACTTTTTTGTAGGAATGAAATTGAAAGATATAAGCGCCACTAGAAGCTAAAGTGTTATTCTGAGATTAATAATGCCACATGTATTGCATCCCGTATTATGTATTCAACCTGGTAAAACGAAGAGGGTGCCATTTTTACGATCTTGGCGAATTATTTTATGACATTAGATCATCCTAAGAAGATTAGTTATTTGATTCTTCATGGCTGGTGACGTTTGGCTATATCATTCATGTACTAAAGCGCACTCTTTGTATTGTGTTTGTTTTAGTGCGTTATTCATAATATGTGTAGGTGGTTTAATAATGAATCTTATTGATGTTTGATTCATATTTACTTGAGTGGTGCGATTTACATTGATATTTTTTTTAAATTGTATCGGAGTAATTTATGTAGTGTGCATGCTGTAAAATATGACATAATGAAGTTTATATGTCTCCAGTGGGGGGCTGTAATCTGTCAAGGAGAAAAAACGAAATTCGATAGATTCGTAGATCTGAATGTACGAGGCGCGCAGCGCGGAGTATATTCAGATCTACAAATCTATCGAAATTGAGTTATTTCTTCGACTTAAAATACACAAAATATGTACATGTTCCCGTAGAATTGGTAGATAAAATAGTCAGTGTGGTTAACCAAGAACATTAGGCATGTAGTGTCATGGTAAAACCTGCATTATAATCACTGTGCCCGCCCGGGCCAGTATGAAAAATAAAAGTAGATTCGTAGATCCGAATCTACTGTTTTAACAATAGACTGACGTCACCGGTGTATTTTAAATTGTAAGATAAGTTTTTATTTTATGTGTTTTGTCGTCCACAGCCAGATGTGCATAGATGTACTCGATTCCATTTTCCTCCTTACAGTAGTTGCTAAGTGACGGATTGGTGATAAGAAGAATATAATCTGGGAAGAGACCTTGAGATGACCTTGACACGACCGTTACTGGTCAGTCTCTCATTGACCAGTCATGTAGCGGTCACAGATGGACATTGTTTGGTCACGACTTATCTGTATAACTCATCCCATGGAAGCTTTACCTTCGTGCTGTGATTATGTTGTTGGTGGGATTATGAGCTAGGATACATTACCCGTGATTCACGATGGATTGACAAATGGCGAGATGTGATTAAACCATTTATCCGCCAGTTTCGGAAATATCCAGTTTTGCATTTTTTATTATCACTTTAAATACCACCTAGTCTATTAAACATTTTAAAGATAAAATATGCCATCAATCAGCAGGATTTGCGAAGGCTGACCTCCTTTTTGTCAAAACTGAATAATTTTCATTCGCTTGAAGTTATGGTTTTATAGTTTTATGTTCATGGGCCAACATTAAACCTGCAAACAATTCATGAAAGCCTTACGCTGTGTAACGTTGCTGTTACTTTTTTATATCCACATAGATTAACCGTACTGTTAATTTCACACCAACCTGCTGTTATAAAGTACATTCCATCGGTATCAGTAGTTTTACCAGCACATTCTGCTGTAATGACAACTACCAGTTCTTTTCAACAGACACCATGCATAATTCAAGCAGGCAACGCAATCGTAGTCCGTAATAACATGAATTAAAAATTATGAAAAAATGTTTATTTATAAAAATTAACAATCTATCAATCTATCTATTTTATTATTGTCAGTAATATTTTGTTTCACTTGATACACGCATGAATCATGAAACCGTATGTTTTTACAGGCATTTTTTGCGGGAAGTTTTGTGTTCGCTATTCCAGTTTTAAATGCATGGAAAATACACAGCTGGATTAATCAACTTAATCACAGTGTAGTCATAAGAAAGCAACATTGGAACCAGAATGGGTTTTTTGTTCATTGAGACGGGAGCGAGTATTAAATAGTTCCCCATCTCGTCCTTATAACATAATGAGAATATGAAAAGCGTTTGTAGTTCACTCCCCCACACAACCACTCAAACAATAAAGCCGCTACTTAACTATTCAACCATCCGACAACACTATTTACCATACTCAAACACTACTGGGACACATCCCATAAAAACAACCTATTATGAACCGCCTGAATAACGTGTCGCATCAGCACCAGCACAACGCTGGACCACTGACTTCATCCTGGGTCTCCGTCTACGACGTTGGCCCAACATTGATCTAAAATTGGGAGAACTTCTTCTTTTTGGGACATTGCGCTCCCAAAGTTAAGTCAACCCTTTCAGTGCGGGGACTGTCTTTATACCTCCGAATCTGACGTCTGTAGACGTCAGATTCTGACATATAAAGCCAGCAATTGGGAGAACGTCTATAGTTGTATTGGACTTTACCTTCCAAAAGTAAAGTCAACCCTTTCAGTGCGAGGACGTCTGTAGACGTGAAATTCTGATCCCCGCACTGAAAAAAATAAAAAAATATTTCTACTGTCTGTAGACCCATAACATACGTATTCAATGATGCACAAAGAGCTAACCAAGACAGTTATGGTGATTTCAAATTGAAAATAACCTTTTGTTGTTTACACAAAAATAATTCAGCGCTGTGTGTGTTAATGTTAGTCCGTCGTGTAACATCGGGTGAACGTGTCAAGTTTGTATCTGACACAGATTTCTGTGATAATCAGTGAGTTAACGTGATGCCGTCATTTACCATCCACCTACACCATACCGTGACATACTGAATTATCGCCCACTCTCCGGAAACGGGTTGAGAGCCTGAAGAGGAGATTTAGACGTGAGGAAACGAGACTTACATGTAGTGACGTCACTTCACCAGGGATAGTCCGGATCGGACAAGGTCATTTCACGGATGTAGACGTCTGCTCAAAACCCGGCTTAGGAGAGCTTAGTGTTGTCTTGTAGGACATGCCGCAAAACGGCGTGTACGACATGTCGGAAAAAACATGTACTATATGCTAAAAAAACAACCTTAATTAATGTCTGATAATTTCCACATCCATCAAAATCTGTAACTTCCACTCACCAGATTAAAGACGAAAAAATATATGCCATCGCAAGTAAATATTACAGCTATTGTTTGCTCTCATTCAGTGAAATAAGACTCACCCTCAGGCATCAACTGTTCTGTTCCACTCACTCACTCACTCACTCACTCACTCACTCACTCACTCACTCACTCACTCACTCACTCACTCACTCACTCACTCACTCACTCACTCACTCACTCACTCACTCACTCACTCACTCACTCACTCACTCACTCACTCACTCACTCACTCACTCACTCACTCACTCACTCACTCACTCACTCACTCACTCACTCACTCACTCACTCACTCACTCACTCACTCACTCACTCACTCACTCACTCACTCACTCACTCACTCACTCACTCACTCACTCACTCACTCACTCACTCACTCACTCACTCACTCACTCACTCACTCACTCACTCACTCACTCACTCACTCACTCACTCACTCACTCACTCACTCACTCACTCACTCACTCACTCACTCACTCGCTCGCTCGCTCGCTCGCTCGCTCACTCACTCACTCACTCACTCACTCACTCACTCACTCACAATCAATCAATCAATCAATCAATCAATCAATCAATCAATCAATCAATCAATCAATCAATCAAGCAACCGATCAAGCAACCGATCAAGCAACCGATCAAGCAACCGATCAAGCAATCAACCAAGCAAATTAATTACTCAATCAATCAATCATCAATCAGTCAAATAATCAATCGATCAATCAATTAACCAACTAATTAATAAACATTTCCATTAATCAATCGAACAATTACCCAACCATCAATTAATCAATCTATATAACAACCACTTTCTAGAACATGACCTATCGTTACGTTTTGGCGCGCACTGTTCAGAGCTCTGTATTTATTTATACAATAGTGACGGTTATAACTGGTTCTCCCACATCACTCACTAAATGGGTAACGTCAGCGTAGGGATCGTCAAGTTAAAATAAATAAAAAATCAGAGAAAAGCTCGGAGGTGTGTGGGTGAGTCAAGCCCCAACACGGATTTTTTTTTGTGTGTGTTTTTCTCTAATTTTTACAGTTGTTTTTAACTTGACAAGACCCCTTGTATATTCTCATAATCAACACAAAGCGGCACTGGAAATGTAGCATCTTGTGAATGTGGTTAATATGAAAATTGTGCATTTAAGAAAACTGTAGTTACGATAAATGTACTTACTACACGACAAGTTGGGCATGCGCAGGGGCGGAAGCATGCAAAAATTTCCTGTGTGAATTAAGAAGACATGCCAGTGATCGCTGAAGGCTTATATGATGTATTATTCCGTATCATGTGGGAAGAAAAATATGGCTTAAATGTGGCTCGAAATCTGTGTCCATGTAGCATGGAGGTGTAATAATCCCTCACGTGGTATTTATTCACATGTGGAAGTTATTGACAGACAGACAGACAGATATTTTATTGACAGAAAGAAAGTCAATCCAGACTTATTTGTCATAGAAATAGAGATATGTACATGTATATACAACATTGGTAATTTGTTAAAATCATATGACAATATACATAGTATGACATACATTAAGAATAAAAATTACGGATAATAATTATGCGTGCCATTCACGCAGGACATGGCACTCACACAATAGCAATAAAGTTTGTTTAATTAACTAGTGATTTATTATCTTTATGGCCCTCGCACAAAAACATTACAGCTTATTTTAATTCACTATATTGTTTAGTTCATACCATTTCACTCACGACCTAGTTAGTACCACATACTTAGGAGTTACAATCGAAGAAAAACATTCCCGACCTCATAGAGAAAATCAGTTGACTTAGGCCCCACCTCGTCTGATAACAAAGGCGACGGAAACGTCCCTAACCGGCCCTAAAAAGCCAAATAATAAGATCCGAGAGCAACAGCCGTCCTGATATGTGGTAATACCCAAGTCAGATCATGAAGGCATGATAATATGGATAATATAGCGACAGGAGACTTGTGATTGTTCTACATAAAAATGTAACGTTAAAACGATAATAATGACACATAATCATGATCATGATGATAATAATTAATCATGCCAGTCACGACTCACATACAAAATATTTCAGCTTGAAGATGAATTTACATTTATCATACTCAATATTTTCAATCCTTAATTTGTTTAAAACAACCATAGATAAATTTTGCTAGTGACTTCACCACTGTTATGTCTCTAGATGTCATAATTCGTAGAAAAATATCATTTGTTGGTTGCATATTCATAATCTCGACTATAGAATTAAGCAAGATTTCGCGTTCATTGTTCACGGCATTACAGTGGAGAAGAAGGTGTATTTCGTCGTCAATTTCGTTTGATTCACACCTTGTGCATATTCGTTGGTTTATTGGAGTTATTGGATTATTGAATCGTCCTCTCTCTATTTTTAAATCATGTGAGCTCATTCTATATCTCGCCATTGCTGTTATGAGGTGGTTCCCCTTTATGTTTAAGATGTATGGTTCCACACACAAAGATTTTTTCACTAATGAATATGTGCGCAGCTTACTTGAACTCTCAATATCTTGTCTCCACCGCTGTGTAAATATTCTAACAATTGAATCTTTAAAGGAAAGCATGAATTTATTTGTATTGCCAATGTGCTGCGTCTCCCAAGCTTGGTCTAGCCCGGTTAGTTCAAGCAGACCGAATACGCGAGCACCAGTTTGTGAATCCAGTGCCATCTAGCTCTAGTAGCATATTGTAGGCATTTCTGACAGGGTGGTTCTGAGATAGGTCTAGAATTCTACACCAATATTTTACAGCTTTAATATGTTGCCTGATAATCAATGGAAACCGTCCTGTGTCACCATAAATTGCAGGAGTGGGTGTTTGCTTTCTAACACCCAGCGTTGATTTAATAAATTTTAGATGTATTTTTTCCAAATCGTTAACACTATCACCGGTATACCATATATCACTTGCATACTCTAATATGGGCAGTATTTGACAATCAAAAACCTTGAATGCAATAACAGGTGACAATTTACCGACTACGGGACGAGATTGCTTGTGTAGAGAAAAAACTGTTTTACCAGCTTGGGAAGCGAGATGGAGAAACGTTTCTTTCAATACATTCTTAGGATATTTAGTGCTATATACAACCCCAAGGTATTTATATTTTTCATTTTTTTCTATTATGTCATCACCATAGTAGAAGCTGTCACATTCTGACGTATGACGTTTGTTAAATATGAGAACTTTTGTTTTAGGAATGCTGACTATTATATGCCACAGAGAAGCATACTTATACAGGGCAGTTAATTGCTTTTGCAATCCATTTGCAGAATCTGAAAAAAGGAAAAGGTCGTCTGCAAATAACAAGTATACAATTAATAAAGTGTCGACGGAGATACCCTCACCTTGATCAAATGATTTGGATATATCCTGCAGAAATTCTGTAAATAATTTGGGGCTGAGCATACCACCTTGCAGGACACCAAATTCGCTTTTTAATATCTCGCTGATGCATGAATCCCATTTTACACGGCACTCAGCTTTAGAGAACATACTCTTTATTACATTTAAAAAATTGCCGTCTATTCCTCTGCTCAGTAATTTATAGTACAGTGCTGATCTGTCAATATAGTCAAATGCTTTTGTAAAATCAACAAAACATGTATACAGGGGCTTTGAAAAACACCTTTGCTTATCTATAATGGCACATAGTATAAATATATTATCAGTCGTCCGGGAGTTACTTCTAAAGCCGGCTTGAAAGGGATCACTATCATAGCATACATCATTTTTAAAAGACGGTCTGTTATTAAGTACAGATTCAAATAATTTCCCAATGCATGGCATTACTGTAACTTTCCTGTAGTTATCGGGCACGTTATGGGCAGCTTTTTTGTGAACAGGATAAATTATACCAGTGGCCCAACTTGATGGATATTCTCCATTGGCTATAATGGTATTAAATAGTAAAACTAGTGCTGGTAAGAGTTCATTACTACCATGCTTGTAAAATTCCGCAGGAATACCATCTATGCCTGCCGCTTTTTTGCATTTTAACTTTCTAATTGCTTTTTGAATTTCGTCTATAGTTATGGGGCTGTTCAAGAACTGTAACAAATTGGATTGTCCATTTTCTACCTTCTCATTAATATCATTTGGGGATGATTTAACTAGCTTCATTATATTATTCATGTGATCGTAGTAAAAATAGTCAACATGAGGAGGGTAGACTTGTTCTTCAAAATATTTCACAAATTGTGACAGGGTAGGATCTTTGGTTGAATTTCTAGGTTTTAAAGATTTCCAAAATTTCCAGTAGGAATTTGGATCTTCTGTTCTCATATTTTCAAGCTGACCAAGTTTGACTTCTCGGTAATGTCTTTTCTTTTTCTGGATTAATTGTTTATATTGGCATAACATTATATTATATTCACTTTGACGTGTGTTAAACTTCTTATTTTTAGCAATATTATTTAAAACTTGTTTTAGAGATTTACATTCTTTATCATACCAAGGGTTTGAAGGAAAGTTATTTTTATGTTTTTCCTACACTTTGATTGATGCTGCTTCTTTAGAAATAACGGGGATAATGCATTTTCTAGCATACCATTGAAAATATCACATAGATTATCGCTGCTACAACCTTCAGCTGCGGCACACAGCATTTCTTCAAACGCAATACATGTCTGTTCATTTCGAAGAGATGCTTGGTATTCTATCTTTTTTTCATCTTGCCATATATATACATCGGAACATGGTGATGAGTCATTAATATGTATGTTCATTTCTGCAGGGCTTAACTCTTTCAATTTTGAATTGAGAATATGGAATTTTATAGGACAATGATCCGATTCTACTAATTTCGGTAGAACTTTAAATTTACTGATCATATAATCTTCTCTTAGTATCATATAATCAATAGTACTTGCTCCCATGGGCGAGTAGTATGTATAGCGGCCGATACCTTTATCATCAAACATTTAGTGTAGTAGATAAGGTAACCTATTGTGCATTTTATGATTAAAGCATGACATTTCTACCACTTGTAGAACATATCCTAAGGGTCATTTTTAGATGTGGAGGTAAACTGGATTTGACCTCTGATGACCTCTAGAGGTCATTGACCTCGAAAGGTCAAAATATTAACTGGCATAGCCAAAAAGTAGTGAAAATTGTATATTACAATGTCTATGCTATGTTTCTGTGTCCCAAAAGTGTGTCAAATACTCGAAGAGACTGCTTTGGATGATAAACATAACATCAAGGTCATGTCAAGGTTACACCAAGGTCATTTAAAGGTCAAACTGGCAGAAAATGTCCACTTTTTATCAATTTCCACGCTGTTGTTGTACAATCATTTATTACAAGGGACTGGTTTTGACATATCCTTCGTCCTATGTATTTTCCATACAAATTTAGGATATTAAGGGTTATATCAACCTTGGCAAGGAGGCTAGGTATTTCACTTATTACGCTCCTTCCTCAATATATAGTTGAACGGTCCATATTACAATTATGCAGCATTGTAGAACATTAGCCTGGGCTCCCATAGCAAAATATTGACAAATAATTAGGTTATGAAGTTTGACATGGGGTGGGGTTGTATTTTACTGGAGTACCATCCGAAAGCAATTTGAAGGTCATGTCAAGGTCATTTCAAGGTCAAATTGGCAAAAACTGTTACCATGATCACATGTCTTCTAAAGAGCTGTTCCAATTTTTTTTCAAATGTGTCCTCACTTAAAGGAGCCTGAGCTTCAGTCTGGTGGCATGTAGGCCCTATACACTTTTTCTAGAATCACATCTATCTACATCAACCTAACTTAATATGCAGGTGAGCCATATCTGATAATTTAAACATTATTATCTATAGGCCTACTGCAGATAGTTGCATGGTGTAAGCCATTTGAGCCATAGGTATATGGCGTTGATGCCATCACCTTTAACAAGTCTCTCCAGTCTAATGTTCCAGGTAGCTGGAAGTTGTTAGAATTGAGACCAAATAAATTGAGAGAAAATGACACCATTTATACTAATTATAACTGCTCGGTTAGAACGTTGAATTGTATATAATATTAGAGTGACCCAAATAACCTAATAGAAGTGGTGAGCAGGTTTTTATCACACGTCCGTAGGGGAAGGGGGGGGGGGGTTTAGTCGCGCCAGGATCTATCAAGTGTGAGGCATCAGGCGGTACTTAATTTTATGGGTGCAATAACTGAAAAACTAGTGGTCATTTTTTCTAAAATTTTAAATCACATTCTCATCAACATGGGGATGTGCAAGTGATTTTTTAAACATGCTACCAAAATGCAAAATATCACCCAGAGTTCAACTTCATAATTTGTTGTGGGCGCAAAAACTCAAAACCTTCATCAGAAATTATCCAAATCTTGCAATCACATTCCCCACAATATGGAGATGTACAGGCAATCTGTTCAAGATTTCACTGAAATTTAAAATGGCCGCCACAAATCAACTTCACAATTTATTGTGACCACAAAAACTCAAACTTTGTAAGAAAGTAGTCGAATTTTACAATCAAATTCTCCACGATATGGAGATGTGCAGATGATTTTTTAAGCATACCGGATACTATAATTTTCTCGCTAAATTGAAGCGACATAATCAGGCTAAAATGATTGTGTCACCATGATATAATAAAACCGATTATTCCATCGTTCGGTATTCATTTCTTAATTCAATACTAGACCGCCATAGCGGGATAATAGACCACTTTAACGAAATACTAGACCGTCATAACGGAATAGTAGACCGTTATAACGAAATACTATACCGTTATAACGGAATAGTAGGATGTTATAACGGATTAATTCGCCGTTATAACGGATTTGTAGGCCATTATAGCGTGATACTAGACCGCCATATAACGAAATACTAGACCGTTATAACGGGATAGTATAACGGGATAGTATAACGGGATAGTATAACGGGATAGTATACCGTTATAACGAAATACTGAAACGGTATAACGGAATAGTAGACCGTTATAACGAAAGACTAGACCGTTATAACGGAATAGCAGACAGTCATAATGAAATACTAAACCGTTATAACGGAATAGTAGACCGTTATAACGGAATAGTAGACCATTATAACGTGATAACAGACCGTCATAACAATATACTAGATCGTTATAATGGGATAGTAGACAGAATGTCTAGTAGACAGACTAATCCGTTATAATTGTGTGACAGTTATAACGGATTAGTAGACCGTTATAACGAAATAGTAGACCGTTATAACGAGATACCAGACCGTTATAACGGAAGAGTAGACCGTTATAACGGAAGACGTGACCGTTATAACGGAATAGTAGACCGTTATAAAGTATTGGTGGACCGTTATAGCGGATTAGTAAGCCGTTATAACGGATTAGTAAACAGTTACAACACATTAGTAGACTGTTATAACGTGATAATAGACCGTCATAACGAAATACTGGACCGTTATAACGGGATAGGAGACCGTTATAACGAAATACTAAACAGTTATAACGGGATACTAGACTGTTATAACGAAAGACTAGACCGTTATAACGGAATAGTAGACAGTTTAAATGAAATACTAGACCGTTATAACGGAATGGTAGACCTTTATAACGGAATAGTAGACCGTTATGACGTGATAACAGACCGTCTTAACAAAAAAGTATACCGTTATAACGGGATAGTATACCTACCGTTATGCAGATTAGCAGACCGTTATGAAGAAATACTCAACCGTTATAACGGGATAGTAGACCGTTTTAACAGATTAGTAAGCCGTTATAACGGATGGTAGGCCATTATAGCGTGATACTAGACCGTCATAGCAAAATACTAGACCGTTATAACGGGCTAATAGGCAGTTATAACGGATAAGTAGACCGTTATAATGAAATAGTAGACCGTTATAACGAGATACTATACCGTTATAACGATATAATATACCATAATAACGGAATACTTGATCGCTATAACAGAATAGTATACCGTTATAACGGGTGCTTAGACCGTTATAACGGAATAGTGGACCATTATAACGGATTAGTGGACCGTCATAGCGAAATACTAGCACGTTATAACGGGATAGTAGACCATTATAACGAAATACTAAACCGTTATAACGGAATAGTAGACCGTTATAACGAAATACTAGACCGTTATAACGGAACAGTAGGCAGTTATAATTAAATACTAGACCGTTATAGCGGATTAGTAGACCGTTATAACGGAATAGTAGACCGTTATGACGTGATAACAGACCGTCATAAGGTAAAACTAGACCGTTATAACGGGACAGTATACCGTTATAACGGATTAGCAGACCGTTATAACGAAATACTAGACCATTATAGCGGAATTTTAGACCGTTTTAGCAGATTATTAAGCCGTTATAACGGATGTGTAGGCCGTTATAGCGTGTTACTAGACCGTCATAGCGAAATACTAGACCGTTATAACGGGATAGCAAACAGTTATAACCGATAAGTAGACCGTTATAACGAAATAGTAGACCGTTATAACGAGATACTATACCGTTATAACGAGATACTATACCGTTATAACGGAGTACTTGATCGTTAGAACAGAATAGTAGACCGTTATAACGGATTCTTAGCCCGTTATAACGGAATAGTAGACCAATATAGCGGATTAGTAGACCGTCATAACGAAATACTAAACCGTTATAACGGAATAGTATACTGTTATTACGAAATACTAGACCGTTATAACGGAATAGTAGGCAGTTATAATGAAATACTATACCGTTATAACGGAATAATATACCGTTATAGCGGATTAGTATATCGTTATAACGTGATACTAGACCGTCATAACGAAATACGAGACCGTTATAGCGGGATGGTAGACCGTTATAACGGATTAGTGGACGGTTATAACGAAATACTCTACCGCTATAGCGAAATACTAGACCGTTATAACGGAATATTATACAGCTAAGACGGATTAGTAGACCGTTATAAAGGATTAGTAGACGTTATAAGGGATTGCATTTTTTTTTTATTGTAATAAAAACACTTTGTTTTTGGATGATATAGTTTTTGATTTTTGAATTATCCACGCCTGATATCTGGGCGGATGTAGAGCTCTCATCTTTGAGAATTGAAAAAAAATCAAAATGGCTGCCAAGAAATCGCCGAAATTATTATGCTTTTGCTAATCCCTCTCTCAGAGTATTACACGCCGTGATAATTACATAATTGCACCTACTCTTCATTACGCATATGAGACAATGATCAATAATAATCTACTTGTTCACTTGTATCCTACACAAGGGGAGGTACATTCAATTACAAGGGAGGGGCGGAGTATTTTTATCTTGTATTATATAAACCAATCGATGTACATGGCGGCTACAGTTGACATCGGCTTCATACAATCGGGCTTTTAAGGTCAAGTTGATATACTGGGACATATAATCACTGTGTGTTAAAACTATCACCAAATTATCAATCTCATACATATTCTGCAAATAAAAACTCAAGATGTCAACGGGGTTGTAAGTAAGTGAGAGTATATATTTTTAAGATTTTTGCCATGTTTGACCCTCAAGTGACCTTGATATGACATGTACGTTGCTTTCAGACGGTACCCCAGTAAAAACACAGTTCCAAACCATCTGATCCTTCATAACCCAATTATGTATTGATATTTTGCCATGGGAGCCCAAGCTGATGTTTCACAATGCTGCAAGATGTAATTTTTGCTCGTACGATTAATCATTGGGAAATGAGTGTAATAAGGGTGTGATACCCCTCCCAAGGTTGACACTGCCCTCAATTTCTTGAATTTTTTTGTGGAAAATATGTCTGACCAATAATATCACAAAATCAGTCTTTGTAATAGTTAATTGCATCATAATAAAGGGTATATTTTCACATTCTTTTGCGATTTTGACATTGAAATGAACTTGATGTAACTTTGCTATGACCTTGGTGTTATTTTTATCAATAATAGTAGTCTCTATATGCATTTGACATATTTCTGGAATACAAAAATAGTTTTTAAATATGTTACCCGGTAATACACAATTTTCACCACTTTGGCATTGCGAATGCTTATATGACCTTTCGATGTAGATGACCGCTAGAGGTCATCAGGGGTCAAATCTAGCCCACCTCCACAATTTAAAATAAAGATCATGATATGTGCTAATAATGGTAGAAGTTTCATTCTTTAATCATAAAATGCACAATTGTTTTATTATGGGAGCTTAACCAGTACACTATGACCCAAGTATTTTGCCGAACTTTCTGATTTTTTTTGACATATTTTTGACAGTTTGACCTTGAAATGACCTTGGTATGACATTGACCTTGTTTTTCGTCGTTATCCCAGTAAAACATAATCCCAACCCATGTTAGACTTCATAGCCCAATTATGCATCAATAGTTTTCCACGGGAGCCCAAACTGATGTTTAACAGCTGCTGCACACTGTAATTTTGTTCGTCCAAATAAACATTTAGGAAAGGGTGTAGTAAGGGGAATACTTAGGGTGTACCCCCCCCCCCCCCCCCAAGTTAGATACTGCCCTCAATCTCCTAAACTCCTAAACTGCGCGTGAAAAAGATATCTGACCAAGACTGTGTCAAAACTAATCCTTTGTAATAGATGACTGCACCACTAGTATTGTTTAAATTGATTAAAAGTGGATATTTTCACTATTTGTGTCCATTTTGAGCTTCAAATGGCCCTAAGGTAACCTTGACATGACCTTGATGTTTTTTATGATTAACGAAGCCTCTTAGAGTATTTCGCACACTTCTGGAATACAAACACCTTTCATAGATATTGTAATACACAATTTTCACCACTTTTTGGCTTCACAATTAGATATTTTGACCTTGCAAGGTCAATGACCTGTAGAGGTCACCAGGGGTCAAATCTAACTTACCTCCACATCTTAAAATAAACTACAGGATATGTACTAATAATGGTAGGAGTTTCATGTTTTAATCATAAAATGCACAATGGTTCCATTATGGGAGCTTAACCACTACACTAATTCGACCATTGGCTATTTAAAGCTCTGTGTTTATACAAAAATTTAGCAGAGATCGTCCATATTTGTTAATGACTCCGTCCTCATTACAGCGTTCATTTAAAACATTGATATTATTATCGTAATCTGGAGCGCGGCCAGTTCTACTATTAAAGTCACCACATAATATTATATGGTGACTTTCTGTATATCTAGCCACTTCCTCCTCTAACATAGTAAAATAATCATTTCTTAGACCAACATATGTAGAGTTTTCTGGCGGTATATAGGCACAGTCGATGTTAATGTTTTTTCTGATTGTATTCTGTAGTTATAGTTAACCATACCAGATGATCATAGGTCGAGTCTATTCTAGTATGTTTTTCAAATTTGTTGGCTACTAGTATTCCAATACCACCAGAAGCTCTTGAAGCATTTTTATGTTTAAATGTTCTACTCACATGATGGAACTGATACCCGGGTAATACAAATGTGTAATCATTACATTTCATTGTTTCTGTTAAAAATATCATATCGTATTCACGAATAAATGCTAAAAGATCAGGATCTGCCAGTTTGTTACCTAAGCCATTTATGTTCCATGACAGAACGCATATTTCACCGACCTGATCATTTATAACCTCAGTGTTCACGTTTGCTATGTCCTTGTTATGATGGTTGGTATATGAAAAGACTGACCGGTTGCTGCATGGTTGTTGAAAACTTCAGCCATAGCCGCAGTCAGTTTTTGTTGTCCCTTATCGTTTAAGTGTATTCCACCACGGCTCAGATGTTGTTTTGTTACGGTTGTGGGCATATAGTCAACATTTTTCAATTTTGAGCATAAATCTCGTATGTGGCTGTTCACACGGTGAATTAAGGTATTATATTTATTTTGGCTTCTGGGGGGAATTTCCGAGAAATAGAAGTGTGTATTGTGTAGAGCAGTCATTTGTTTAGTAAGTTCGTTAATATCCTGCATCGCCTTGTTCGCTTGATCACCTATATCATTTGTCCCGAAATGGATTATTACAGCCTCCTCAGTTATTTGATGGGTTTGTTAATACAGGTTTGTCAGCCAAAATCTATCATTAACCCTTAGAGCGCGGGGACCGACTTTAGTCGTCAGAATCTGACGTTCATAAACGTCAGATTCTGACGTCTAAAGTCGATCCCACACTCTAAGAATCTAAATATTTGTAATGGCCGTAGACCCATAACATAGGTATTCAAATGAATCAGAAAGATCTAACTAAGACATTTATGATGATTTCAACTGGAAAAGACCCGTCGATTCCCATGATTTATGCAAAATACTTCATGGTTTTAAGGGTTACTGGCATCGGCTGCCTCTGAGCGATGTCTCACACGTGTACATGTTATTTTCACCGTCCGTGAATTTGAACACATGACCCAGGATACTATGTCTGAAGCACAGTATGTTCTACATTGAATTGATGTGTTGTATATGTATGGTTTGATTTGAGCTGCGGGTGTTTGTGGATAGGTTTCACCAACAGAATTTGTGTTACCATTTGCTGTTGAATATATTAATATAATCTTGTCTTCGATAATAATAAATAACTAGAATATTTTCTCAGTAAAATGAGCACGTAGTACAACTGAGTGCAGTAGAAAAGTCAAACGTCAGACCAAGATTTAATTCTGCACAATCTATTTGTCTTTTGTCGTCTCACCGAACGCCAGTGCGTTATTCTCAAATAACAAATACAAGGATTATTTTTTAATAAATAGATATGATATGGAATTTCAATGTCACAAAATGTCACATTGGAAGTCAGCGCGTAGGCCCCCTTTGTATCAAAAGGTTACGTGGATATTCCTTACTTATGTGTCGGTTTTATGTCTGCACCTGAGGTTAGAAAAATCTTAATTGTAGTTATTCTGATTGTGAACTTTCTTGTCAGTGGTATTATAAAACCCTCTCTATTGCGTTAAAATCCGTTATTAAAACATCCATGCTATGACAGCGTTCGGATTTGTCACACTGAAGACTCACGGCAAGTAATATGTAATTATTATTTTTTCTAGCGAGCATCTGTGAATTTCCATGTGATATTTCTATTAAGTCATTTAGAAACGCATTTATCTATATACCTACTACATAATTACACTTTGATGGTTTAAATAAGCCATCAAAACAAACAGAGACTTCAGGATTTTAAATAGCAAAATAATGTTGGTACAACCAGTAAACCTTCGGCCTCGACCTTTTCACATTTGAGAATACTGGAGCTGTATCCTATACATAACATATACGAACACTGTTTACTTTTGATATAGGCAGTTACTGTTGCACGATATTGTTTTACTTGAAATATTTTCATGCAAACCTTCAAGAGAAAAATTGTTTTTATTTATTTTAAAGCATCATAAATGTCTTGACTAGCTCCTTCTGATTTATGTGAATAACCATGTTGTGGGACTACGGTCATTATTAATATTTATTTCTTTCAGTGCGGGGGGAAACTTCAGATTTCAGAATCTGACTTATATGGACGTCAGATTCTGACGACTAATGTCGATCCCCGTGCAGATAGGGTTGACCCAGTAAGCACAAAACATTTGTATAACATTTATGCAACGTCGGCCAAACGTCTACGACGTTAAGCCAATATTGTATAAATGTTATACAAATGTTTTGTGTTTGCTGGGAAGCCCCCATGTACGACGTTGGACCAGCATTGAGTCAACGTCCCGCGTTTGCTAAAGCTTCATGGCTTCTACATCTTATATATATTTTTCAAACTAATCTGTCGCAGCTTCTGGTCAGTGTTGAAATGTCAAGTCTGAGATCAATTCATTAATTTGTTTAATGCTGAAAACAATACTAGCCTAAATGTCGTGGCCATAGTTCAGATGTGACAGTTATCCACATTATAAAACACAGGAACGCTTTAAACACGTGGGTAGGTGGGTCGGTGAGTGAGTGAGTGAGTGAGTGAGTGAGTGAGTGAGTGAGTGAGTGAGTGAGTGAGTGAGTGAGTGAGTGAGTGAGTGAGTGAGTGAGTGCGTGAGTGAGTGTGTGAGTGAGTGAGTGAGTGAGTGAGTGAGTGAGTGAGTGAGTGAGTGAGTGAGTGAGTGAGTGAGTGAGTGAGTGAGTGAGTGAGTGAGTGAGTGAGTGAGTGAGTGAGTGAGTGAGTGAGTGAGTGAGTGAGTGAGTGAGTGAGTGAGTGAGTGAGTGAGTGAGTGAGTGAGTGAGTGAGTGAGTGAGTGAGGGGTGAGTGAGTGAGTGAGTGAGTGAGTGAGTGAGTGAGTGAGTGAGTGAGTGAGTGAGTGAGTGAGTGAGTGAGTGAGTGAGTGAGTGGGTGAGTGGGTGAGTGAGTGAGTGAGTGAGTGAGTGAGTGAGTGAGTGAGTGAGTGAGTGAGTGAGTGAGTGAGTGAGTGAGTGAGTGAGTGAGTGAGTGAGTGAGTGAGTGAGTGAGTGAGTGAGTGAGTGAGTGAGTGAGTGAGTGAGTGAGTGAGTGAGCGAGTGAGTCAGTGAGTCAGTGAGTCAGTGAGTCAGTGAGTCAGTTCCATTAAGTCATTATGACAGATAATTTGAGAACGTGAACGTGACATAAATGAAATAAATGCGGTTTTAGGCCAACTTTTTGCAAATATAGGCTAAATTGGACCAGGAAAATCTCTTTTGGATGGTGAGATGAATGGGATGACACTAAGCTTCAAAAGCAGGATTCGAAATTTGAGCCTTGGCGGTCTGAGGTCGAGCACGCTACACTCCCCACGACATTGAATCATTACGAGTGAGGTGGGATGTAACATTTTGCTTCTTTGAAAATTGAATTCCAGAGTGGGGTTAGAGCCCGCAATCCCCTACTTTCCCAGCAGCAGCTTTCACACCACTGCACTAAGGCCCCCGCCCCCGCCCCCGCCCACGTGAACGTGAAATCATAGTAAAATAATTGTGTATCTAATCTTGTCAGAATGGCCGATCAATAATGCTGAACTTTAAAGCACCACTAAGTCATAGAGCTGTAATTTTGTCAATAAGCGACTGAATATCAGATTTGCTTTCTATTTTATGAGGAAAGAAACTTTTCAATTTAATTTGAAAAAGTAACACATTGCGTAAATATGCGAATATAATTAGTAAATAAGGATGTGGTCAATAATCCCATCATCCAATCATATTATTCTTGACATTTCATTTTTCTGAGTAATGTTTATATTAAAACCATTTACGTGAAGGTAAATGTTAGGAGTAATGAAAACAAGATAAAAAGAGACAGCGCAGCCAACGCAGTGATATGAGAAGAACATATAAGATTAAGTATTTTGTAACGATTAGATTTCTAAATTGATCAGTGTTTATAAATCGTGTTCATTGTGATGCTACTTCAACAATATACAAATACATCAAAGACTACTCACAGTAGTAGGAAATATGGAAATTATAGAAAAAATTGTAATAGTCGTGCCATAACATATACACCATATCCCGTTTAACCGGCCCGTTGAGTCGCGACGCTGGGCCAAAATTAGCCCAGCATTGGTTCAACGTCTTGTGATTCGGCTTGTTAATTATATTTTAAATGTTCATTGTCTAACTTCTGTGTGAAAGCTGATTGAGAATTCCATCAATGACCACTGGGTATTTTAAGAACTGAAGAAGTAGAGCTCACTTTGAGACTACAACCTAAAACATATAATAAAATAAATTAGTACCAAATAAACGTTGCCTGAAAATGATGCTTCAATCTACTTTGTTTTTTGCCAGTGAATGAAAAAATAAGTAAAAAACAGAAATTATTATGATGATAGAAGGTTAGGAGTAATTCTTATATAAATTTAATTCAGATATGCATATCGATCAAGCACGTTCGCCTGCAATTGTGATAAGGCCAGATGGGGACACTTAGTGACCGCAGATTGAACCGGATCAGAAACTCATAGACTTAAGAAAGAAACAGCTAATGAAACGAATGTATTAAACGATTTAAATCTCAAAGTTCTACGAATCTATCCCGGCTGCATTTCATAAGCTTATTATTTTCTAAGATAACATTAAACTTCTGGCTGAACTCCCAGCATGGCCAGTCACTATAACACCATCTCAATTGCATGCCAGCGTGCGATCAAGTTGTCAGACAAACTTGGGAAAGCTACTAGGTTTTATCTCGACCCCTGACAAAAAACAATATAGTATGTGAAACTTGGTCACTGTGGAGACTTGTCGCTTTAGAATTAGATCACATTACTTCAGCTTGTCAGTTCCCCTCTAGGTTAGTAATATGATGTGACACCAGAGGCAGCACCGCTCCACCAATCCCTCTGATTGGCTGAGGCAGTCCGCAATATCAGTGACGTATTTCACATCTCGGGGGATTAGTTTATCCACGTGACGCCTCAACCACATCAGAGAGGCTTAGTGGACTGAACAGAAACAGGACACAGAAATGTTTTAGAGCCTGAGACATTCGGCTGACAAAATTAGCAGAAACAATCAATTGTTAAAATTTTAAAGCCCGTGAACCCTCTGAAGAACAAAGCTCAGAGGCGTAGCAAGGCCATTCCAGATCAATGTCATAAAAGTCACCGGTGCACAAGCCTAAAAGGCAGAACGGATAAAAGCGTTCCTAAGAATAGTCGCAGATATATCATTATTTAAGAGTGCGCATCGTTAAAGAATATAATTTAATCAGCTAAGCCGTTCAGCTCAGGGACCGTCTTTATACGTCGGAATCTGACCGCGACAAACGTCAGATTCTGACGTCTAAAGTCGGTCACCGAACTGAAAAAAGTAAAAGATTTATACAAACATAGGTATTCAAATGAAGCGGAAAGAGCTAACGAAGACATTTATGATGAATTAGAATTGCAAAAAATGTTTGTCTCCATGGTGTATGCAAAAATGTTCCAGCGTTGTAAGGGTTCACAACGTAGCAGACAATACAATGTTCACTTTTCACGGTGAAATGTTCAAATGTATCTGAAAGTGCAAACCCCGTGTTAATTGATAGTGTAAACTACTTATTTGAATAACACGTACTCCAACGTATCTGTATTATCTTATAATTATTATTGTAATTGGGGAATTAAAATCAAACTATCACTTATTGTCATTTACAATTATGACGTGATCTCAATTTATCAAAATAATTGACGTATCAGCTCACTTTAGTTTACTGAATATTAGTCATTACCAAAAGTCCACTCAAAATTAACATGAATACTTTTGGCCAACAATAGCAGAACTTATCGTACAAAGGTCTATGGCGCTGATCCAACATTGAATGAATACCGGGTCGGCGTATTGTGCTTGCATGACTGTACCGTAACTATTTTAATAAGCCCGTATTAAAGCCGAATTAATGTGTGACTTCTGTCGTAAACTGGAGCGTTGATGGGACAAAATGTGTAGTTTTGTTCTGGCATGCCAGCAGCGCATGTCCGATATTGGACGATGCGTTGTACATCAAAACATTCGTGCAAATACCAACACTTGACTTTAGAAACAATCAACGCTGCCTGCTTTTGGAATCGGGAAAATGATCCCAGTGGAAAAGAGCATAGCGTTGAATCACTCGCACCATTAAAACTTATTATTTAAGATAGAATGGTACATGCCTTTCTGCAGAGTAATTAAGGGGATTTCACTTGGACTTTAATATTTTAGATTTCACCAAAACCTTACATTCTCGCAGTATCATTTTGCGGCGGGAAGCACTGTGTTAGCAGTCTGCAAAAAATGGGCAACCGATCGGGAGGGATAAAAATGGCGAATAATTGTAGTTTTTTATCTGCTATTAGTCCGCTAATAAACTGCCATCACCTGCTAATGACATCCTGATCTGATCCAGCAGGATGTCATTAGATGTTTATAGCGTGCTGATCCAACCTGACACATCCGCAGTGTTCTGTCAAGGAGAAAGAACGAAATTCCGATAGATTCGTAGATCGGAATGTACGAGGCGCGCAGCGCCGAGGACATACGGATCTACGAATCTACGATCGACAAATCTACGAATCCAGCCATTAAACATTAGTCATGCAGTGTGATGGTAAGACTTGTATATTATGACCGAGCTGACCAGTATAAAAACAGTAGATTCGTAGATCCGAATCTACTGTTCTAACTATAGACTGACGTCATTGGTATATTTTAATATATGTGATGCAATATAGATGCTGGCAGTCTGTGTCAAGTCATCTGAGCTCTGTCGGCATTCTGTGAACAATCACCGACCATCTGAAAAAAATTGCCGCGAGTATAATAGTTTTATTTATTTGCCCATTTTTCACAGAATATTCCTCTGCGAGTGATTGTTCATAGCTATGTAGCCGAGTGTGTGTATGGCGTACTGGAGTGATTACTACACTGGCCAACGAATTGACTCTTTGGCTTAACTGGTAGCGCTCAGGCAATGTCAGAGTGGGTGGTTCGAGCCCAGGACTGGGCAGTCTCAATGTCGGTTCTTCTGGCCTGTAATGGCCTAGTAGGTTATCCCAGGTTTGTAGCCAAAATGGTTGTTGTAAAAAATAGTTATGCAGAAAATGAACAATTCTTCCCACGAGTGTGCTGAATGCTGCTCGAGGACGAGCAGATATTTGAGAGCAGATTTTTTAAAGTGGAATATGTGGCCGAGTTGACTCTTTGGCTTAATAGGTAGCACTCATTGATCACGTTGTCAGAGTGGGCGGCTCGATTCCGGAGCTAGGTAGTTTCAGCACTGTTACATGTATTATTCGTGCCTGAAGCAAAAAGCTAATTGACAATGTACCTTGTCACATTTATCAGACTCCATAGGGAATATTAACCAAAAATTAAATACAAATTGACAGGAATTCATATCCCAAAGTGAATAGAAATATGAATACAACCCCCCCCCCCCCCGGATTGCTAGTTAGTATAGTGTTAGTCGTAGGTTACTACAGCTTATACAACACACACATACTTGACCTGGTCTACATTCCACCTGGTCTGACCTACTTCACTGATTGCTTTATCAATGGCACTCCCCCTCTTTTCTCTCACCACAGTCACACTATGAGTTATGTAATAAATCTGAGCGATCCATCATCTGATGAAGCTGGTGATAAATTCCGCGAATGGAGAAATCATGTATGATATTCTGCGCTTGAGTTCACAGCGAATCATCCATCAACCTCACCTCACCCTTTAAGTGCTAACCATGACCATAACACTTTTTAATCCATTTTATTAGCAAAGCGACAAGATCAAACAGTTAAGCGAGATATAATGACAAAATTCCCGTATCTTTATTTTGGCTTCCTAATATGACCATATGATGTAAACATGTCCATAATTAATCGATCAATTGTTTAAATAATTGATTGATGAATTGATTGAGTAGTTGATTGAATGATTGTTTTATTGATTGATTCATTGAATCAATCAATTAATCATTCAGTCAATCGAACAATAGATCGATCGATCGCTCAATCAAGCAAGGATCATTTTCAAATGAATGAACAAATAAACGAATGAAACAAACAATGTATGAACAAATCAATGTCTTACAAAAAAGATAGATGAATGAATGAAAAAATGATTGAATGCAAAAATGAATGAAGTTCATATGAAGCCATCTATCATTGCAACCCGAACTACAGAGAGAAAAAAACAGCACATACTGGTTTTGCCGATAAACAAGCACGACGGTTGTAGGCCCTTTGACATATTCCACCACATTACAAATGGGACAATCAAAATTCTGTTCTGTCCTGTCCTGTCCTGTCCTGTCCTATCCTGTCCTGTTCTGGCCAGTCCTGTCCTGTATCGTTCTGTTCTGTTCCGTTCTGTTCCGTTCCGTTCCGTTCCGTTCCGTTCCGTTCCGTTCCGTTCCGTTCCGTTCCGTTCCGTTCCGTTCTGTTCTGTTCTGTTCTGTTCTGTTCTGTTCTGTTCTGTTCTGTTCTGTTCTGTTCTGTTCTGTTCTGTTCTGTTCTGTTCTGTTCAGTTCTGTTCTGTTCTCTGTTCTGTTCTGTTCTGTTCTGTTCTGTTCTGTTCTGTCCTGTCTGTATCTGTATCTGTATATTACGTGGCAGTACGCACTATTGTGCTATCGCGCCACGGGAGTAACTTAGCAAGGCCTGTTATCATTCATGATATCATTCATGGCCTTATATATGTGCCAAGTACTCCATATTGTGGATTTTTTGGGGTCTCGCCGGATGGAAACTGCGCCTACGTCCGTTGAGGTTCTTTTACGTCCAACTTAAAGGCAGTCAGACGAGCCATCTGATTTACGTGGTTCTCTGAGCCCCATGATAGTGTATACGGCACCTGGCAGTCCCAGGCGGTCACCCATCCACTTATGAACCGGGCGCGACGTCGCTTAACTTCAGTGATCGAGCAGATATCGATGAGCGAACGCCGTATTCCGTATTCTGTCCTATCCTGTCCTGTTCTGGCCAGTCCTGTCCTGTAGCGTTCTGTTCTGTTCTGTTCTGTTCTGTTCTGTTCTGTTCTGTTCTGTTCTGTTCTGTTCTGTTCTGTTCTGTCCTGTCCTGTCCTGTCCTGTCCTGTCCTGTCCTGTACTGTCCTGTCCTGTTCTGTTCTGTTCTGTTCTGTTCTGCTCTGCTCTGCTCTGCTCTTTACTGTTGTGTTCTGTTCTGTTCTGTTCTGTTCTGTTCTGTTCTGGTCTGTTCCGTTCCGTTCCGTTCTGTTCTGTTCTGTTCTGTTCTGTTCTGTTCTGTTCTGTTCTGTTCTGTTCTGTTCTGTTCTGTTTTGTTCTGCTCTGCTCTGCTCTGCTCTGCTCTGCTCTGCTCTGCTCTGTTCTGTTCTGTTCTGTTCTGTTCTGTTCTGTTCTGTTCTGTTCTGTTCTGTTCTGTTCTATTCTGTTCTGTTCTGTTCTGTTCTTTTCTGTTCTGTTCTGTTCTGTTCTGTTCTGTTCTGTTCTGTTCTGTTCTGTTCTGTTCTGCTCTGCTCTGCTCTGCTCTGTTCTGCTCTGCTCTGTTCTGTTCTGTTCTGTTCTGTTCTGTTCTGTTCTGCTCTGTTCTGTTCTGTTCTGTTCTGTTCTGTTCTGTTCTGTTCTGTTCTGTTCTGTTCTGTTCTGTTCTGTTCTGTTCTGTTCTTTTCTGTTCTGTTCTGTTCTGTTCTGTTCTGTTCTGTTCTGTTCTGTTCTGTTCTGCTCTGCTCTGCTCTGCTCTGCTCTGTTCTGCTCTGCTCTGATCAATTGTTAAAATTTTAAAGCCCGTGAACCCTCTGAAGAACAAAGCTCAGAGGCGTAGCAAGGCCATTCCAATTCAATGTCATATAAGTCACCGGTGCACAAGCCTAAAAGGCATAACGGATAAAAGCGTTCCTAAGAATAGTCTTTATACGTCAGAATCTGACGTCGACATACGTCAGATTCTGACGTCTAAAGTTGTTCACCGAGCTGAAAAAGTAAAAGATATATACAAACATAGGTAGGCCTATTCAAATGAAGCGGAAAGAGCTAACTAAGACATTTATGATGAATTAAAATTGAAAAAAATATTTGTCTCCATGGTGTATAAAAAACATATCAGCGATATAAGGGTTCACAACTTAGCAGACAATACAATGTTTACCTTTCACTGTGAAATGTTCAAATGTATCTGAAAGTGCAAACCCCGTGTTATTTGAAAGTGAAAACTAATTATTTGAATAACGCGTACCCCAACGTATCAGTATTATCTTTTAATTATTATTGTAATTGGGGAATTAAACTTAAACTGTCATTTACTTTCACTTACAATTATGACGTGATCTCAATTTATCAAAAGAATTGACGTAACAGCTCACTTTAGTTTACTGATTATTAGGCATTACCAAAACTCCGCTCAAAATTAACATGAATACTTTAGGCCAAATATAGCAGAACTTATCGTACAAAGGTCTATTGCGCTGATCCAACATTGAATGAATACCGGGTCAGCGTATTGAGCTTGCATGACTGTACCGTAACTATTTTAATAAGCCCGTATTAAAGCCGAATCAATGTGTGACTTCTGTCGTAAACTGGAGCAGTGACGAGCCAAAATGTGTAGTTTTGTTCTAGCATGCCAGCAGCGCATGTCCGTTATTTGACGATGCGTTGTACATCAACACATTCGTGCAAATACCAACACTTGACTTCAGAAACAATCACCGCCGCCTGCTTTTGAAACCGGGAAAAAGATCCCAGTGGAAAAGAGCATAGCGTTGAATCACTCGCACCATTAAAACTTATTATTTAAGATAGAATGGTGCATGCCTTTCTGCAGAGTAATTAAGGGGACTTCACTTGGACTTTAATATTTTAGATTTCACCAGAACCTTATATTCTCGCAGTATCATTTTGCGGCAGGACACACTGTGTTAGCAGTCTGTGAAAAGTGGGCAACCGATCGGGAGGGATTGAGAATAAAAATGGGGAATAATTGTAGTTTTTTATCTGCTATTAGTCCGCTAATAAACTGCCATCACCTGCTAATGACATCCTGATCTGATCCAGCAGGATGTCATTAGATGTTTATAGCGTGCTGGTTCAATCTGACACATCAACAGTCTCCTCATCTGTGATGCATTCTAAATGTTGGCAGTCTGTGTCAAGTCCTCTGAGCAATGTCGACAATCTGTGAACAATCTGCGAAAATCTGAAAAACTTGACGCAAGTATAATAATTGTATTTATTTGCCCATTTTCCACAGAACAGTCCTCTGCGAGTGATTGTTCATATCTATGTAGCCGAGTGTGTGTATGGCGTACTGGAGTGATTACTACACTGGCCAACGAATTGACTCTTTGGCTTAACTGGTAGCGCTCAGGCATCACAATGTCAGAGTGGGTGGTTCGAGCCCAGGACTGGGCAGTCTCAATGTCGGTTCTTCTGGCCTGTAATGGCCTAGTAGGTTATCCCAGGTTTGTAGCCAAAATGGTTGCTGTAAAAAATAGTTATGCAGAAAATGAACAATTCTTCCCACGAGTGTGCTGAATGCTGCTCGAGGACGAGCAGATATTTGAGAGCAGATTTTTGATAGTGGAATATGTGGCCGAGTTGACTCTTTGGCTTAATAGGTAGCACTCATTGATCACGTTGTCAGAGTGGGCGGCTCGATTCCGGAGCTAGGTAGTTTCAACACTGTCACATGTATTATTCGTGCCTGAAGCAGAAAGCTAATTGACAATGTACCTTGTCACATTTATCAGACTCCATAGGGCATATTAACCAAAAATTAAATACAAAATGACAGGAATTCATATCCCAAAGTGATTAGAAATATGAATTGGAAATTAGAAATACATTCCACCTGGTCTGACCTAATTTACTGATTGCTTTATCAATGGCACTCCCTCCTCTTTTCTCTCACCACACTCACACTATGAGTTATGTAATAAATCTGAGCGATCCATCATCTGATGAAGCTGGTGATAAATTCCGCGAATAGAGAAATCATGTATGATATACTGCGCTTGAGCTCACAGCGAATCATCGATCAACCTCACCTGATCCTTTAGGTGCTAACCATGACCATAACACTTTTTAATCCATTTTATTAGCAAAGCGACAAGATCAAACAGTTAAGCGAGATATAAGGACAAAATTCCCGTATCTTTATTTTGGCTTCCTAATATGACCATATAATGTAAATATGTCCATAATTGATTGATCAATTGTTTAAATAATTGATTGATGAATTGATTGAGTAGTTGATTGAATGATTGTTTTATTGATTGATTCATTGGGGCAATCAATTAATCATTCAGTCAATCGAACAATAGATCGATCGATCGCTCAATCAAGCAATGATCATTTTCAAATGAATGAACAAATAAACGAATGAAACAAACAATGTATGAACAAATCAATGTCTTACAAAATAAGATAGATGAATGAATGAAAAAATGATTGAATGCAAAAATGAATGAATGAACATTTGCGCACCCATATATTTAACATTCCAGGGGACTGAGGCATTTGAGGTTTGCAAATAAGTTATAGCGGGAAAAAAATACTCGAGGAAAAGGAGATCAAAAGTAAAGGGATAAAGCAGCACCAAACTACCCCAGGGAAAAGAGATAAAAAACTGAAGTAAGATGGTAATAATTAGACTGTTTATTGTGGAATGGATTAGATGTAAGAACAAAATAAGAAGATAAAAGTAGACAAATGGGTATTATGGCTATTGGCAGTAATTTGGATCTACAGCTATCCAGGACGTCCGATTTATTAAATATCTCCAGAAAGAAATGTTCATTTATACATATTCATATTTGTTTAGTTGTCAGGTTGTCCTGTCGTGTAAAGCCAATAGGGAGCATATGCTTACTTGTAGAGTGGTGCTGCATTTTGGTTTGCCAGCATTCTGCATGACGCCATTTACCGGACCACACGGGTCTGTGTGAGATACAGTAACGAGGATTTATATGGTGAGATCCTTTGATGACGTGGTGTACGATGGACAAGCCATGACAAAAGCACTGGACGCTCCCTGACAATATACAGCAGGGATCTTTGCCATTAAGCCCTTTCAGTGCGGTGAGCGACTACAGACGTCGCAATCTGACGTGTGTAGACGTCAGATTGCGACGAGCAATCTGACTACTAAAACAAATATGTATATGCATAAATGAACATTTTTTGGAGCAGTTTTGTCAACGTCAACACACCAGACTCATCGTCCTGGTAATAAATACATAAATGGAAAAATCAGGTATGATTCACACAGCTTAAGTTCACATAAAGCCATCTGTCATTCCAACCCGAACTACAGAAAGAAGAAAAACAGCACATACTGGTTTTGCCTGTCCTGTCCTGTCCTATCCTGTCCTGTCCTGGCCAGTCCTGTCCTGTATCGTTCTGTTCTGTTCTGTTCTGTTCTGTTCTGTTCTGTTCTGTTCTGCTCTGTTCTGGTCTGGTCTGTTCTGTTCTGTTCTGTTCTGTTCTGTTCTGTTCTGTTCTGTTCTGTTCTGTTCTGTTCTGTTCTGTTCTGCTCTGCTCTGTTCTGGTCTGTTCTGTTCTGTTCTGTTCTGTTCTGTTCTGTTCTGTTCTGTTCTGTTCTGTTCTGTTCTGCTCTGTTCTGTTCTGTTCTGTTCTGTTCTGTTCTGTTCTGTTCTGTTCTGTTCTCTTCTTCTCTGCTCAATTATGCTCTGCTCTGCTCTGCTCTTTTCTGCTGTACTCTGCTCTGCGCTGCTCTTTTCTGTTCTGCTCTGCACTGATCTCTTGTTGGCTATGTTGTTACAGTAATATCTGTTTTCTCCTTTTTTATTCCTCTACGTCACCATTTGATCCCTGTTTTATTTTGTTAAACAGAAACGACTTTTTTATTCTGACCGAGCAACATGCTCCACCTTGAAAGGATGCTACATAAAGTAAGCGTTGATGCAAGCCTATGATAAAAAGGATATTACACTGGAATAAAAATAGTATGTCCGTACTATTGCAATACAAAGAGCGAGTCGGGTGTGCTAAATTGAACAGATTATTTGTCGGCAGGCGGTCTACTTCAAAGTGAATGCTCCAAAAAACAAGACGTATCAATAGTATTTCATTGTGTAGCTGTAAAAACAGTTATGATGAAAGGATGCATGAATTTATTGAGCCCTAGTGGATTGTCCAGAGATAAGTATAAATCTAGACTAGGAGACCCGATTCTTTTATCTCGAGATACGAAGTTTCTCGAAATAAACTATAAACATATTGATTTATTATGAAAAAAATAAACAGAGAATGATTACTTAAATTTATGAATGCATGAATGAGTAAATGAATGAATGAATAAATGAATAAATAAAAGAATGGATAAAAGATAAAATGAATGGATGAATAAATGAATGAATGAATAAATGAACAAACCAACGAATACGAGAATGAATGAATAAATTAATAAATCAATACTTAGTTGAAAAAATAAAAGGATAAATGAATAAATAAATATTATTAATAATGATAAAAACAATAATAATAATGAATACAACTAAAAAAAGATAAAAAATAAACGAATGAATGAATGAATGAATGAATAAATAAATGAATGAATAAGTGAATGAATGAATGAATGAATGAATGCATAATTGAATGAATGAATGAATGAATGAATGAATGAATGAATGAATGAATGAATGAATGAATGAATGAATGAATTACAAGAGCGTCGGGTGGTGGCCCTGATGCAGTAATGCAGCTGCCTTCTTGGAAAATTAGGAAGCTAGGGCTTGAACCCCACTTAGGCCTTCAATTTTCAAAGAAAAGTATTACTTCACCGCTCACTCGTAAAGACTCAATATTGTGGGGAGCCTTCATGACAGAAAAGTGGCGTGCTCAGCCTCACACGCCAGGGCGAATCCTGTGTCTGGAGGGCAGTGTCGTCTCGTTGATCTCACCATCCGCTGGCCGAGTTTAGCCTATATGTGCACAAATGTGGCCTAAAAATGCATTTTACAAAATCGTAATTTAGTGGTTCAGCTTTATTATACACTAGATACAACCAGCACACACGAATAATGTAAGTTATAATTAGTTATTATATGCTTACAGGGAAACCAATCATTTGTTGATTTATACTTCTAATTGTGTGTTTTGTGAAAGGCGTCAGAGAATGTCAACCTTCACATTGTTCTACTGTAAATGATGGTGGTCCCCAAACCACAGGCGTGTGTGTAGGACCCGAACAGACAAACAGACTAATGTGGATTTATGTGTTCTGTTCCTCTGTGTGATCACGTGACAGACGGTGACAACATTGAATTCTCTCTGATAAACTACGTGAGGGAGAAGAAGGTCACACAGGAAGTTAGGGTGTTCTGTAATAGCCAGCACAACGTAAAGCGAGGCTTGATTGAGCAGAGGAGAACAAAACAAAAAAAGCAAAACAGGACAGAACACAGCAAAAGAGAAAAAAATAATAATAACAGGACAGAACAAATAAAATAGCAGAACAGAACATAACCGACACAGAAGAACTAATATTAGTAATGCAGAGCAGATGGGAAGAATGCCGAGCACAGCATGAGCCGAACTGAGCAGTGTAGAGCAGATCAGAACAGAACAGGCCGACACAAAAATGTCGAATCTAAACAGAAAAGAAAAGAGCTTAAACAACAGATATAACAAGAGCAGATGTTAGCAAATAAGCGAGTGGAACAGTGTCAAAAATAAAATGGAACAAGAGAAGCGCTAGTGGATTGCCGAATGGCATTATTCAATCATAATAATGAGATATTATGAATCATTTCGCTGGGTAGTTCACTGGACGCGACCCTTTGCTTGGAAATGTTCTAGAATACCTAAGTCTAAGTAAAAAAAAAGCCTATTTCTAAGTGATTACACAGAACAGTAATGTATTTCTAAATAAGATAAAATAAACAACACTCTACATGTATCTTTTTGGCAATCAATAATTTAAAATAGCCATATATTTGAAAGTGTAATTGTGATGTATCGTGGGATTTGGGATGGACTTCATTAACGCAGAAGAAACAACAACAACAAGAAGTAGCAGGTTGATGGAATGTATTCATAAAATAATACTGGTACTACAATAACTGGTTTTGTGCTGCTGAGTCTCGCTGATTTTTGCTGATTTATGCTGGTGAACCTATAATTATATACATATTGTTAGGCGATGACAAGTATGCTGGCTTATATTTTGAGGCCTACAGTAAGGTCAATACATTAAACAGGATTATAGCAATATAGAATAATTAAAGCAATGTAACAAATATAACAACATAGATCTTTCAGGTTACAAAGGTCAATTAATAGAAATAACTTTAGCCTGATTACAATTCTGAATAAATAGTAAGTTTCGACAAGGTTTAAATATGCCCAATCACTTACGAGTGTTGGCCCAATTATTCCTGTAACACACACTAAATATTGGCTGCTAAAACGTTATAATACTGCATATCATTCCTGGGCTATGAATCTCCCTCTAGCTTGAGGTTCATCTAGGCCAAGTTCACTGGACGCTGCCAGGGCTTGATTGCATCACGCCCATCTCTGTCGGAGCAAGGCCTCTTTAAAGTCAAAGACATCTCACTCTGACCAAGGCTAATCGTATCTGCGCTGGTCAAGCAGAAAGAGGTCAACGAATTCACCTGTCATGAGTAAACTAAATATCGGAAATTCCGTGACTGGAACAAATTACAAAAAGCCTACTGTCAGTAACAGTAATATTGGAAATACTGGAGTAATTTTATTTTAAATGTGGTTGATAATTTTGGTCATGGAGCTTCAATTATTAATAATTGTTGACTTTTTGTGATTCAAAACAACTCCTTTTCATGCATTAACAAGATTTGTTGCAATTAAATTATTAAATAGTATTAATTTAAATAATTTAATACTAAATTATTGGATTATTTTAAACAAATTTATTAAATATACACGTGATGACTTTTTGACGAGGTCATCGAGTTTAATAAATGCCATATTTCCCATTTGTTTACCTCAGTTTGATTTGTTTTCTTTGTTAAATTCAGGCTTGAATGTATTAAAATGCCCTGTTATAACCCTTTGCGCCCTGAAAATAATATGTAGAACTCCTCCATGAGACTTACTCTCAGTTAGTGACCTTCTCAGCCACCAGAGGTCGTGCTGAGTGTGATAATGTACGAGATGCTCCCTATAAATAACTAATGCTCCCTGGTCTTATCACACATAAAGACGAAGCCAGAGCCTAAACGTTAAACGTACAATTCTCAGCGTCACATATGCTGGCTTTTATTAGTTGGCTTCGTAACTTTAACTCTTGCAACGCTGAAATATATTGTATGACATGGAGAACATGGAGAAGTGAGTTTTTTAATTTGAAATCAACATAAATGTGTTAGTTAATAGCTATTTCCGCTTCATATGAATACCTATGTTATGGGTCTACGGCCAATGTAAATATGTATACTCTTTCCGTGCGGTGATCAACATAATAACTTCAATATCTGGCGTCTATATAAGTCTAAAAACGGTCTCCGCACTGAAAGGATTAAGAGGAATCTAATCTGGCACAATAATGCCACAAGATAGCTAATACAAATGGTGTAATGTCACAGTAGTGCCACAAAATATATATTATAAGTGTTTAATGCCACAATAATGCCACAGTAATGCTTTAAAACAGTAGCCACCCCATCCCTTTTGATTTCGGTTCACTTGGAGTGGTGAGACCTTATATGGCTGATAAGCCTAATGGCTGGCTATAAAGTTTATATAACAGAGTTGATATTTTTATGAAACTGTGTTAGTGTGATATTCATAACATGTGTAGGCCGTGTACTGTAGTGTCATTTCCATGATATCTGCGAGTGAAGTAATTTTATGCTTCGTATTTGCCATGTTTACGTGGATGGTGGGGTATAGCGTAATATGAGATTAGAGAAGAGAATATGATGTAATAAGTTATATGAGTATGTTGTGCAGTACATGATGTGCCCATGTGATATAGTGTAGCATTCACTGCTCATGTGAGGGTGTGTTCTGTTGTTAGATATGTGAAGGCCTACTTCAGTTGTTTTAAGTGGTTGCTGTAAGTGAAATAAATAATCAGAACCTGGGAAGACCTTGAGATGACCTTGACTTGACCGTTAGTTGACAGTGTGTCATTGATCAGGCGTGTAGCGGTCATTGTGTGGTCACGGACTGTCTCACTTAGTCGGCCTAGGGGATGTTTTATGTCCATGACACAAAACATTGCAATGATATGGGAACACGCATGCGTGCTCACACAATGACGAGTTTAAATGGGCAAGTTCACAAAGTACGGATTCACTATAGTGCCATTCATTTCGGGTTGTCCGGTTAACCCCTTAATGCGCTAAATTAAACAATGTAAATATTTGTCTTTCTCTCACGATGTAAAACTTCAAGTAAAAAGTTATAACATTTGTCAAATTTTAGGTCGATAATCAACTTAGTGCGATTTATAATTTTATACCAAACACAAGTAAGTTTTTGAGCAGTGTCACAGACTTGGTAGTTTTTGAGCAGTGTCACAGATTTAGTAGTTTTTTAGCACTGTCACAGACTTGTTAGTTTTTGAGCGGTGACACAGACTTGGTAGTTTTTGAGCAGTGTCACAGACTAGTTAGTTTTTGAGCAGTGACACAGACTTGGTAGTTTTTGAGCAGTGTCACAGACTTGGTAGTTTTTGAGCAGTGTCACAGACTTGGGAGTTTTTGAGCAGTGTCACAGACTTGGTAGTTTTTGAGCAGTGTCACAGACTTGGTAGTTTTTGAGCGGTGTCACAGACTTAGTAGTTTTTGAGCAGTGTCACAGACTTGGTAGTTTTTGTACAGTGTCACAGACTTGGTAGTTTTTGAGCAGTGTCACAGACTAGGTAGTTTTTGAGCAGTGTCACAGACTTGGTAGTTTTTGAGCAGTGTCACAGACTTGGTAGTTTTTGAGCGGTGTCACAGACTTGGTAGTTTTTGTACAGTGTCACAGACTTGGTAGTTTTTGAGCAGTGTCACAGACTAGGTAGTTTTTGAGCAGTGTCACAGACTTGGTAGTTTTTGAGCAGTGTCACAGACTTGGTAGTTTTTGAGCGGTGTCACAGACTTAGTAGTTTTTGAGCAGTGTCACAGACTTGGTAGTTTTTGTACAGTGTCACAGACTTGGTAGTTTTTGAGCAGTGTCACAGACTAGGTAGTTTTTGAGCAGTGTCACAGACTTGGGGGTTTTTGAGCAGTGTCACAGACTTGGTAGTTTTTGAGCAGTGTCACAGACTAGGTAGTTTTTGAGCAGTGTCACAGACTTGGTAGTTTTTGAGCAGTGTCACAGACTTGGTAGTTTTTGAGCGGTGTCACAGACTTAGTAGTTTTTGAGCAGTGTCACAGACTTGGTAGTTTTTGTACAGTGTCACAGACTTGGTAGTTTTTGAGCAGTGTCACAGACTAGGTAGTTTTTGAGCAGTGTCACAGACTTGGGGGTTTTTGAGCAGTGTCACAGACTTGGTAGTTTTTGAGCAGTGTCACAGACTAGGTAGTTTTTGAGCAGTGTCACAGACTTGGTAGTTTTAAGCAGTGTCACAGACTTGGTAGTTTTTGAGCAGTGTCACAGACTTGGTAGTTTTTCAGCAGTGTCACAGACTAGGTAGTTTTTGAGCAGTGTCACAGACTTGGTCGTTTTTCAGCAGTGTCATAGACTTGGTAGTTTTTAAGCAGTGTCACAGACTTGGTAGTTTTTGAGCAGTGTCACAGACTAGGTAGTTTTTGAGCAGTGTCACAGACTTGGTCGTTTTTCAGCAGTGTCATAGACTTGGTAGTTTTTGAGCAGTGTCACAGACTTGGTAGTTTTTGAGCAGTGTCACAGACTAGGTAGTTTTTGAGCAGTGTCACAGACTTGGTAGTTTTTGAGCAGTGTCACAGACTAGGTAGTTTTTGAGCAGTGTCACAGACTTGGTAGTTTTTTAGCAGTGTCATAGACTTGGTAGTTTTTGAGCAGTGTCACAGACTTGGTAGTTTTTGAGCAGTGTCACAGACTTGGTAGTTTTTGAGCAGTGTCACAGACTTGGTAATTTTTGAGCAGTGTCACAGACTTGGTAGTTTTTGAGCAGTGTCACAGAATTGGTAGTTTTTGAGCAGTGTCACAGAATTGGTAGTTTTTTAGCAGTGTCACAGACTTGGTAGTTTTTGAGCAGTCTCATAGACTTAGTAGTTTTTGAGCAGTGTCACAGACTTGGTAGTTTTTGAGCAGTCTCATAGTCTTGGTAGTTTTTGAGCAGTGTCGCAGACTTGGTAGTTTTTGAGCAGTGTCACAGACTTGGTAGTTTTTGAGCAGTGTCACAGACTTGGTAGTTTTTGAGCAGTGTCACAGACTTGGTAGTTTTAAGCAGTCTCATAGACTTAGTAGTTTTTGAGCAGTGTCACAGACTTGGTAGTTTTAAGCAGTCTCATAGACTTAGTAGTTTTTTAGCAGTGTCATAGACTTGGTAGTTTTTGAGCAGTGTCACAGACTTGGTAGTTTTTGAGCAGTGTCACAGACTTGGTAGTTTTTGAGCAGTGTCACAGACTTGGTAGTTTTTGAGCAGTGTCACAGACTTGGTAGTTTTTGAGCAGTGTCACAGACTTGGTAGTTTTTGAGCAGTGTCACAGAATTGGTAGTTTTTGAGCAGTGTCACAGAATTGGTAGTTTTTTAGCAGTGTCACAGACTTGGTAGTTTTTGAGCAGTCTCATAGACTTAGTAGTTTTTGAGCAGTGTCACAGACTTGGTAGTTTTTGAGCAGTCTCATAGTCTTGGTAGTTTTTGAGCAGTGTCGCAGACTTGGTAGTTTTTGAGCAGTGTCACAGACTTGGTAGTTTTTGAGCAGTGTCACAGACCTGGTAGTTTTTGAGCAGTGTCACAGACTTGGTAGTTTTAAGCAGTCTCATAGACTTAGTAGTTTTTGAGCAGTGTCACAGACTTGGTAGTTTTAAGCAGTCTCATAGACTTAGTAGTTTTTTAGCAGTGTCATAGACTTGGTAGTTTTTGAGCAGTGTCACAGACTTGGTAGTTTTTGAGCAGTGTCACAGACTTGGTAGTTTTTGAGCAGTGTCACAGACTTGGTAGTTTTTGAGCAGTGTCACAGACTTGGTAGTTTTTGAGCAGTGTCACAGACTTGGTAGTTTTTGAGCAGTGTCACAGACTTGGTTGGACGTCTGGTGTTTGCTTGGTTTCTATGTCTGTGATAGACATGTCGCTCATATTATTTGTTTGTATAGGTAGTCAATTTAAATTGACTATGCTATTCTACATATGTATTCGAATATAAGCTGTACCTGTCAAACATGCAATGTGAAAGTCTCCATGATTAAATACATTCAGGTATTACGTCACAACTCCTCTATTTATATAGCTACACATTCCCCATGTTTGTCCTGCGTCTCTGTCTCTGTTATTATACACAGGGGAGACTCGGGAAAAACCAGCCACATGGGACACATATTGTCAGTAAAATCACCCGGAATACACATTGACCTCTCGCAAAACAAAACAAATATCATCCGTTTGATTAGGTGAGAATAAAGTTACAAAATTACACCGTTATGAACTCTAAGTACGCAAAACGCATGACAGCTTTAGCAAAAATACAATACCATCCGTTAGATTTGGTGAGAAGAAAGTTACCAGATTACACTGTTGTGAACTGTTGTGAAGTACTAAAACACATTACAGCCTCAGTCGTGACATTGTGGGCGACGATAAATATAATCTCATCAAACCCAGAACCGGACCTACGCAGGTTCGATCCTGACAACGCTGAAACATGTGTGTATAGCCATGAAGACCAAACGTGTTTTTTTTTCAATTTGAAGTCATCATAAATGACTCGGGTTTATTTTAATACCTATGTTATGGGGCTACTGCCATACAATTTGTTTAATTATTGTTAGTGCGGGGACCGTCTTTAGACGTCAGAATCTGACGTCTTTAGACGTCATATTCTGACGTCTAAACACTGTCCCCGCGCTGAACGTGTTGATTCCGGTGCAGATATTTACTATGAGTTTGATTCAGTGTCCAGTGTTCAAGTAACCCGTGGTCATTGCGAGGTGATTATTATAATAGGCTACGACTGAAATTATATCATAATGTAAACGGCAAATTAATGTCTTCATAAATAATAAATGTTTGGGAGGTTGGCCAGCATTACACCAACGTATGTCTAATTCTTGTTGTTGATGACTAGCCCCAGTGGCTGAAACAGGTCTTAGCCACTGAATGACCGCGTACAAAATCGTGTTACAATACTTTGGACTGTCATATCTGAATATCGGGGCATAATCAGGTCGAAATAAGTTTTTTTTAGAATCAGTAGCATGTCAGTTCCACAGTCATTAAAAAGTTATGAACATTTTTCGGACCTTGGTGTCGAAATCGCTCTTAGTCAGCGCCATGTTAAATTTTTCGGGTAAAGCAAATACATTAATCCACGGCCTCGATGAGGACGACACGGCTAGTTGAGGACATGCACACCCACACTGAATCAGTTTCCAGACAGTGGCCGCCTACAACAGAGCTCCTGTTCTGAAGTTTGAAAATTGATATAACTTTGCCCATATCGACTATATTTATCCCTGGTATAGACATCACCCCCAATATGCTCTAGTTGCACTCAACTCCCACCAGCGTTTGGTGTTTTTCGCTGATTTCTCGGTCAATTCTTGATCAATTTCCATGAAATTTTGCAAACACTCTTTGGTGAGTATTCCGGCATTATATAACCATGACTGTGGAGCAAAGACGGTGCCTGAGAAACCACATACACACACTATTCACAACACTAACAATAATGCAAACTGCAAAGAACAACTGAAGGCAGCTCTTCTGCAAAGATTAGAATCACACATTAAAACGTCAATTTCACCTTTCAAGTTAGAAACATTAAATGAGGAATCATACAATACTCAGTAAATAGAAGTGATAAAAATGGATTATTACATCTACACATTAAGCAAGAACTATTAATTTCATTGGAGATACCCTAATTATTGGGCGAAGGAATGTGTTGCAAATGAATAGGAAGCCAACAAATGAATACCCTATCAAACCATAATGAGGCTGAAGGCATACTTAGATCGAAATACATGCATACCTCTATTGAAGTATGCACATCAAATGTAGTTCTTCGCTCTGGGGTCGTACTTGACTTGATAAGTCGGAACCTTCATAAATCACCACCGTTCGGGGTAACAATCACAAAAGCTGTCAAACCCAAACCGAAATATAATTTTGACCCTTTCTGTGCGGGGACCGTCTTTATACGCCAGAATCTGACATCACACACCGCACAGATTGCATATATTGCATTATATTATTGACACAGGCCGATGGGCCTATGTTGTTAATAAATAAACCATCTATCTAACAATCCACAAACGTCAAATTTTGACGTATAAAAACGATCCAAGCACTGAAAGAATTTAAATATTTCTAGTGGCCGTGGACCCATAACATAGTTATTCAAATGAAACAGAAGGAGCTAAGAACTAAGACACTTATGATTAAAATAACAATTGAAAAAAAACCCTTTGGTTTCCATGGTTTATGCAAATATACTTCGGGGTTGTAAGGGAAAATTCGAATGTTGTTAGTGTGATGGCTTAGTTTGAAATGTAAAATTGTTTTTGTGAAAGTCTATATTTACTTGAATGACACAATCATCACGTGGCTTTTGTTTGTCTTCTCTGTTTTTTGCGTGATCTGAACTATGAACAAAATGGGGTCACGACATCCGCCTGCGCACGCACCCACAACCTGATTGAGGAATATCCGGGGCATCAAGGCAGATCGTGACGTCATATCCGTCCTTGCTGATAACCTCACACCACGCCATGTGACAATGTATCAATCAGATGGCTAACAGTCAAGAGACGTCCAACTAATGTTGGATTAATGCTGGTACACCGTCGGCGACTTTGGACCGACTTTAAATCATCTTTTTTATAAGGGAGTGATTATCTACTTCGCTTTCTGCAAAAAAAGGCAAAATCACGACAGAAGGAAGCCCGAAATCGGGACTATGACCTACTCTTATCGAATCATAGTGCACAGTACCACAGACAGCACTGCGCACCCCATACCTTTGCATAGTTTGGAATGTTGTATATATATATATGCACGACCTCAATAAAAAAAATTCACCCGACAGGATTCGAACCCAGTACCTGTGAGTTCTGAGTCACAGGCTGATCGAATGAGCTATCTGGGCTGGCAAATGATTCTTGAATATCTGTGTGCTGCATAAAGAGAACAACCTTTGTCATTCTATTGTTGGATTACTGTCTGGGACGTTGTTCAACATTAAGCCAGTATTGGGCGGACGTCTAGTATCTGCTTGGTAGCTAGAATACTAGTCCTAAACTTCAGTCTAGCCTGCTAATCACGACAAAAGGCGATTTTAATATATTTTATTAGCCGATTAATTCACTGTTATTGGGAATTAAATGAAATAAATGTTTAATCATCAGCATTTATAAATAGTTGGTTTCAAATAAAGCAAATAGGAGTAATTTTCAGCCAGTTCAGATTATGAATCGCGGCAGTGAGACACAACCGAAAGTTGTTGAAAATTTAATTTAATTTGCTTAGCAGAATAAGGGCTTATAACTGACTCTGTGTGGGATACAAAGTACAAAGTATGTAATCTGTGCCCCCAAAACAGTGCGCGGACGATCGATTGCGCATTGAATTACTGCGTCATTGTTTGGTCAATGCTTTTATTTTATGATGACAGATTTATATCTGATCGCAATCATGCCCTAACATGGGGATTTAAACGCAAATCTGTATCGGTGAATTTATCACGAAGAGAACTATGATTGAATAAGTGACCTGCTTGCATCCAGACACCAAACACATTATAATGAATGTGTTTAACCTCCAGAACACCTATTTTATCTATATCGAGGGTGGGCGGACAGCCAGGCAGGCTAGCAGGCAAGGAGCAGGCAGGCAGGCAGGCATGCAAGCAGACTACCCGTACATAGCTAGCTCTATCCATCAATGCCCGTCGTCTGCCTATTCCTAATTGGTCAGCTCTGGCACCGTTCTTCCTTGTGTTTTTATCCATCTCACCCGGAATGGTCAACATTTTGAATTAGACCTGTAGCACACGTTGTGCTTGCTAAATTATTTAGTACATTGTAGTCACCGAACATAGTCAATCTTTAAAAAACACTCACATTTTGCCTTAAACATCAGTGTCATTGTTTGCTGTTATGTGTTTTACCCTCACACTACCGCAAATGATTTGGAGCACTTCAGGTTTTTGTCATAAATCGTCTAATAAACTACTATTCTGCGCAAAAAATAAACGATATTTTTTGCACACCATCAACTATATATATATGAAAATCGTCCCCTTGGATATGAAAGGGTGTATCTGCTAATTTGTGTCAGATACTCCCTTTCATATCCGTGGCTGACAAAAGTGGCACCAATCAAGGACGAATGCCGAGCAGAAAAGGACAGGGTCACCGAATGAGAAAACAAGGTTCATACATATGAAATCAGAGAAAAACACAGCACACAGAGCGTCATATATAGACGGATATATATATATACGTTTCACAGTGAAAACCACTACACAGAGTGTCATATGGAGGGATACCGTTATAAGTCTCATAGCGAGAACCGGAGTGTGATATGGAATGATATATACCTCTTAATGACATCCACTTCATGGGGAGTGAGAAAAACATCAGATGGTTTATGTTGGAAAAACTATATATGAGATCAATATTGACGTCGTCGTAGACAAAATAGTTAAATCACCAAGTGTTCATCCGTTAGTCTGAGTGGGAGAGATGTAGGTTTCTCCTTCTCATTGCTGTGTCAGTCCTATTTGTGGTTGCCACGGATATAACTGTTGCCATGACACCATGTAATAAGTGCTGCGCCAAGTCGCATTGCCAGAAAAAAAATCGCCATCTACCTGCCGTCCAGAAACATGTGAATGCCAAATCCACAAGGGTTGTGGGATGTGCGGTCTCTCTCCGATCCCTACCATTTGGAGGATTGCCATGGTTACATCTCCTCAGTCGCTCATAGCAACTGTACCTGTATTAACCTTTATGAGCTAAGAACGACCACAATGGTTTTTAATCCGTTTTATTAGAAGGTTAAGTTATACGAGATTTGTATCTCAAATTAAAAAAATATGAGTATTTAATTATAACACTTGAAGTCCTGGGTGAAAATTTAAAACAGGTGATAGGTAAAAGGGTTATTCTCAACAGTAGAGCTTAAAGGGTTTAACTGTTCCTTGCATTTCACCTTTAACCCTGTGAAGCTGAATACTTTGTGTATTAATACTTGTCGTACATTAAAACTGAAATTGCTAACGCAATTTCCAGCTTCAAATAACTAAAAATATAACTAATTAAAAAAATAGAGATCCCGTGAATTACATGATGAACTGAAGACGTTACATTATTTTTCAATTTTAGTGGTATTTAAATTGGTTTGAAACTCACTTGAAACCGTATGATTATTATATGGAGTCCTAGCAGCACAAGGGTTAATGAAATGTGTAAGCATTTATTTAACTCTCGATCTAAAGCCAATCACTGTATTTTTTTATTATAATGGCCGTAGACCCATAACATAAGTATTCAAATAAAGCAGAGAGGTAACTAAGACATGTATGATGATTTCAAATTAAAAATAAATTATTATTTGGTCTCTTAGTTTATATAAAAAATATTTAAAGGCTTTAAGCCTTTAACCGCCGAATTATTTAATAAAAATGTTTCCCCCTCCCCACTTGAAGTTGTGTGTCGCTGACGCGATCCACAACTTCAAGTGAGTGAAAATTATTCAGATTTGAAAAAATAGGGGTCAACTCTTTTCGAATAATCATGCTGGTTGATGTCACATTTTATCTTTAACACATTTAAAATGTGGTACTTAATGTGAAAATAAAAAATGAAAACCCGAATATATGCGACACCGCGGTTGAACGGCTAAGGATTAAATTTAGGTTTATCAAAATTAAAAAAAAAAAAGATTAAATGGTGCATTTTGCAGCTGAGAAAGTCAATTAATTGATTGGAGCAGACGCTGACGTCATGACACAGACATCTACACTGACATCGACACAGACGTAGTGGCAGATTTAACCGACACTGCCTCTCTGGATAATCACTGACTTCAGATCATGTGACAGCTGACCTTTCATCCGACCTACACCATACCATAACATGGTCAATTATCGCCCGCCCATCGGAAATAGTCAAAGAGCCTCAGGACGAGATTTAGACGTGAGGAAACGAGAAGACACACAGTGACGTCATAATATGTGGGTGATGATAGGCTGGTTGTCACAAAGTCATTTCGCTAATGCTGACCTCTGAAGGTCAAATCTCAGATGCGGACGTCCTCACAAATCCCTAGAAGTGTGTGATCTTGTCATGTATGAAAAAAACATCTTCCCGACAGCAAGTCTTAATACAGCGAGGCCGTCAGACCAAGCGACCTCAGGAGTAGCCAGCCTTGTGGAGGAAGATGAATAAAACGGAAAACAGGTTTGCAACGGTTAATATCAACATCCAGTAAACATAACACATTTGTATAACATTTATAAAATGGCGGCCCAACGTCGATGACGTTGGGCCGGCGTTGTCTAAATGTTATACACATGTTTTGTGTTTACAGGGATCTAGTGTTCTTACATAGGATAGGTTAACCTTCAACTCATTAACCACCGGTGCCGCGTATATTCGGGTTTTTATTTTTTACTGGCATATTAAGTACCACCTTTTAAACATGTTAAAGAAAAAATGTGACAATAATCAGCAATATTTGAAAACAGTTGACCTTCATTTTTTTAAATCTAAATAATTTTCGGTAAGTCTATTAATGTCATCCATTTCAGAGTCCATTATTGCAGTGTACAATTTAAGACAACTATAGGCGTTGTCGACGAATCAAGGGTTAAGTGTAACAGGTCTCTAATATGTCACACCATGTAGATTTACACTTCATTTACTGAAATTTTCACGCTTGTTTTTGTAAAAGATAATGGCAACTGTCGATCCGAATGCTAATCTCTGGGAGTGTGGTTAACATGTTCCAACATATGGCGTCCAAAGTCAGTTCCTGCACTAGAAGGGTTATTATTAATATCATACATATTAGAAGTTCAAAGATAAAACATCTAGGATTGGAGTTGGACCTCCATATATGTCGGCCTCAATCCAAGTTTTATCAATGTCATTGGATTTTGATAAATTTTAAATAACATACAAGGAAAAACTTACCTTAGTGGCTCATTCTGTCCTGATACAGGTTACGGGTTCAAATAATGTATCGAAAGGAATGTTCTTATTGATGTATGGATATGTAGTTCTTTAAAAATCTGTTTAGATGGGATATAAGGGGTTATGCCGCCTGTCACAACGCTTACACAAAGTGCAGATGGTAGAGGTGAAACACCATTCCCTAATTTAGCACATCTTTAACATGTTTAAGCGACCGCAGAGAGTATGCTACAAACACGCATAGTTTTTTTAGAATCAGTAGCATTTCAGTTCCATTCCCGCATGCTAAGCTCAGAGGTCGCACAGTCATTAAAAAGTTATGGGGATTTTTCGGACCTTGGGGTCACTGCCATGTTGGATTTTTCAGGTAAAGCAAATACATCCAACCACAGCCTCGGAGAGGACGACACGGCAAGGTTAGCTCTTTCGGCTTCATTTGAATACATATGTGATGGATCTACGGCCATTATAGATAGTTTACTCTTTCAGTGTGGGTATCGACTTTAGACGCCAACATAATTATGGCGTCTGAAGTCATTTCCTGCACTAGAAGGGCTAATATTATTATCATATATGCGTCGTCATTGTCTGGTCCTGAAAATAGAACATGCACATTTGCCAATAAAACACTCCACTACATTATTTTCTTTGTCCGATCACTACTTCCTATGCCGGGAATGGAGAGTTATGTTTTTGGTGATCAAGTACAAACCAATTATGATGGTAGACCACAGTGATATAATTTGTCAGGTGTGGCGTAGCTGTTAATTATGATGGATTCTTATTATGGTCGAATCTGTTTGATGTCAGTTAAAACCGTCGGAGCTCTACATTCTTAGCTTCAAAAGCTAAGAATGTAGAGCTCCTTGAGTTTTATTCTATACAGAATGTCTCCGACGATATACATATACAATATTACAACGGTTTGTATATATATATACACATAGTAACGGTTTTTTAACATTTTAACTTTGAAATTCATCATATATAGATTAATTTATTGAACCTTTTCATAATAACACTTATATAATTTTCCAAGTGGTGATAGATAATTATTTGCCGAAATCATTCATAACTTTTGTAAATTAAAGTAGCCCAGAAAACACAAGACATCCAGCCAATGTTGGACCAATGTTTGTCCACCGTCTACGACGCTGGCCCAACATTGGGTCAATGTCTCTTGTTTGCTGGGAAGCGTTCATAGATTTACGAATAAATAGTACTTCAGATACAATCACTTGTCGCACATCCACAACACACGTTTTTAATAGCGTCACGACTTCGTCCCGTTCTGCCAATACCTCTGATCCACCTGGCAGATCGTGACGGTGTGACAGGCCTTTATTGTTGTGCAATGTTATTATATATACTTCACATTGTAATGTTGTAGTATAGGCGTCTAGATAAAATATATCAAACAAAAAATGTGGATAAATCGGCGGATAAATCGTTCTGAAATTAAATTAAAATGAAAAGCTGTTTAAATTACATCTGGTTTTGAGTAATGATTAATGTCAGAGTTGTTTTATGATTTGTCTTTTTTAATATACTAAAGGTCATATTTTCTATTGTCCATTGTGTTTTCATGTAATACATATATTTGTATATTACTCTATCATTGACGAATTATTCTTCATGAGTAATGAAATAATATCTTGGTAGCATGTGTCACAAAATTAAAAATTTACTGTGTATATTTTCAATATAGCATTTCACTTCGATACAATTATCGGGCAATTCGATCTCCATGTTTTACGGACGCTGAGGCGGATCTTTAGAAGAGAGCGTTAATGCCTGAGTCACAAATAACCCTGGCCGCCGGACGATGCGCCGATTCCCATGCAATCTGGAAAACGTGTGGGTGAAGTATCGGATTATTAAACAGTTGGTAATCTGGTTGGCATCAGCTAGACTTCCCCATATTGGAAATTACCAAAACAAGTTTAAGATGCTCAATATGTGAAATAAACGGAATTGACGACGAAATACACCCACTGCGTTGCTGTGAGGAAAAGTTACTCAATTAATAATAATGACATTGTAACATTATTGCATGTTTTCAACTGGAAAGTCTAATAACATAAAATAAAATAACAAAATAAAATAATAATACCCGTCAAGTTAGGCCTACTTCCATTAGATAATTGCAAAGGCTTCAATTGATTCAATTTATTTTTGTGTCACATGTGTACTGTATTTTATAGTACACATACACCTTATCTCTCAGCAACACCCTCAATATTGTTACAAAGATGGTATATATAACAACGTGACTAAATTAAACTGAATTGATTTAAACAGTTTCGCTAGTCTCAGTCATGAATTCTAGATAAGAATGAATGATCATGTTTCCTCACGTTCCTCTCTCAGTAACAAGTTATGGGGAAATTGAGATGTAGAATTGGATCACGATTACTTCAGGTTGTCTGTTTCCATCCAGATTAGTAATATGATGTGACACCAGGGGCAGCACCGCTCCAATGATCTTTGTGATTGGTGGAGACAGTCCGCAATATCAGTGACGTATTTCACAGCGTGAAGCTCATCCCAAGCACGATACGTTAGCCCAGCAAAGACGGGGCATTCACCCGAAGCTGTTTCAATGCTGGCACACCGTCTTCGACGCTGGCCTAACTTTGAAACAGCATTGGGTGAATGCCCAGTTTTTGCTGGTGGAAAAATATTAGATCATCGTCGCAGACGTTGGGCTAGTGTTAACCCAACATCTGGCCAACGTCTGATATTTGCTTGGCATATTATTCAACCCACCAAACACAACACCGTAAAACAATGCTGGTTTAATGTTGGACCAGCGTCTGTGACGTTGACCCGTAATTAAACAAGCACTGTATCAACATATTTTGTCAACGTGTTGTGTTCAAAGGGACGTAGCGCCTTAATCTCATTCAGATTTGTTTGAATGATGAATAAAATGGAAACTTCTATAGCGCCTAGCTCCTCAGAGGGCCGAGCTCAGAGGCGCAATCCATCCCCTCGAGGGAAATAAGCATGGGCGTCATCGGGGAGCCGGGACGCAGAGGAGCGAGAGTGGAAAATCTTTATCGAAGAAAAGCGTTCACAGGGTGGTAATAAGTTGTTAGATATAGTGTATCATGCTGTTACCGCTCTGACATATAGAGAGATATAAATTTTCAGCGATTTGACAAATTATCACTTGAATGTAATGTTTACTGGCCATAGAAAACAGATAGATCTCATCTACTTCGTGTATGGGAGTGAAAACTAGATAGCGACGTCAAAAGCATCGACAAAGTGATAAATCATCTGTTAACCCTTTACCTTTAAGGCGATATATTTTTGCATGCACTTTGAAAACCAAGAGTTTTTTTCAATTTGAAATTATCATTAATAAAAAAAATTATAATGACCATATACCCATAATATAGGTATTCAAATGAAGCGGAATTTTGACATAGTATTTTTTTTCAAGCCCATGTTTCAAATAAAACTAGTCATTTGACCCAGCAAACACGAGACGTTGACACAATGCTGGATTGATAATGGTCCGGCATCGCAGGCGGCGGGCCAACATTAAAGCGACATTGGGTCAACCTCTCGTGTTTTCTGGGCAGATGTCTGTGTATAATTTTTGGTGACTAATTTACCTGCTGGATAATAATTTCTTCGAATTTAGGCTTAACAATGTAATTTTTCTCTCAATCTACAAAGTGTAAATCATTTTATAAGATTTAAAATGTCAGGCAACATAAACATGAGATGTAGCCATCACAAACTATGTTCTACATCCAGTGTATTTGTCCGAGGATGATATGAGAACGGGAAGTGATAGTGTGGCGTATTAACCTTTACAGCGCTGAAATGTTCGTATAGGCCACATCGAGATCCAAGTTGTTTTATTTTAAATTTGAAATCATCATAAATGTCTTTGTTAGCTCTTTCCGCTTCATTTGAATATCTGTGTTATGGGTCTACGGCCATTATAAATATGTTACTCTTTCAGTTCCGGCACCGACTTTAAACGTCAAAATTTGACGGCTATTCACCTCAGATTTTGACCTCGGAGGTCGGTCCCCGCACTGAAGGGGTAATCTCGTAATCTCACGTGCAGACAGGAACCCTGTGGTGCGGAGAGGAGGGCTGTGATGCGGAGAGGAGGGCTGTGATGCGGCTGACAACAAACGATTAGTGAATTCCTGCGCGTGTGTGAGTGATACGGTTCTCACTGCACGACACTACATAGCACCCTGTTTAACTCTTTAGCTGCTAGATAATTTAATTAATATCTTACCAACATGAAAATGTAAATCATAGCAGCCGATACTTCTAATTATTTAAGTAAAAAATTAGGAGTAACATGAGTTATAATTTCCAGTAAAGATGTTAGACATAATCTCATTCTCTTCCAAACCATGTCAAGTTAATTCATTTAATTGCTGTAAAATCATGCTAATTATGACCAGTGGTCTTGAATTAATTTAACAAGATTATGTTTCGACAAGATACATTCTAACCACTGTACATTTGCTTTATCATTATAATTGAATTTTACGTCGTCCAAATATGCAGGTACTATATCATATTAGCCTCGTTCAGGAGTAAATTGCTCCGCATTTCACACCTGAACTAAAAAATGACCCAAGTTCATCAAATACCCAAGGAAATCATCTGAATTCACACAAAATCCAAGTATAGTATATCGAATTAAGCATATCGAGAACACCCTTATTTTGATTTAATTTTTCACTTTACTGATATTATATGCCATGCGCTGTACTAGAGTATACATGGTATATATAGTATAAGGGAATCTGAAGAAGTGATATCAAATCTAGGTAGTATACATCTTTACCCACTTGAAGTTGTGTCTTGCTACCGCGACAAACACTTTAAAGTGAGTGAAAATTACTCACATTTGTTTAATTTGAGACCAAACATTTAAAAATATTGATGTTCCAACACCCCTTTTATTCCAATAACAGTGATTTGATTGGCTAACACAGCAGATCGAAACGACCGCACTCATGCTTAGTGTCTTAAGGATTAACCCTTACAGTGCGGGTAACGAATGTAGACGTCAGAATCTGACATCTGTAGACGTCAGATTCTGAAATCTACATTCGATGCCCGCACTGCAAGAGTAAAAATATTTCTAATGGCCATAGAATCATAACATAGGTATTCCAATAAAGCGTAAAGAGCTAAATGAGACATGTATGATGATTTTGAATTGAAAAACCCTTTGGTTTCCATGGTTTATACAAAATCAATTCAATCCTTTAAGGATTAAGAGATGATATGGAATCTGGTAGTATACTACTATGACACCAGCGCCTTAGAACTCCCATCATTTGCAAATTTCATTCCCAGTAAAAGTGATTTTAATGGCTATAGCACAAAGGATTAACTCTTAAAGCGTTGACATAATTTTATATAAGCCATGGCGACCAAAGGGTTATTTTACTTAGCAATCGCTTTAAATGTGTTAATTAGCTTTTTCCAATTCATTTGAATACCTATGTTAAGGGTAGCAATATTTTTACTCTTACAGTGGGACTGTGCGAGGATTGACTTTAGTTGTCGGAATCTGACGTCTATAGACGTCAGATTCTGACAACTAAAGTCGATCCTCACGCTGCAAGGGTTGAAAACAAATGAAGTGGGGTAAGCATTAGGAGGTGGGGTGAAATTTTGTAGTATAAATTTTCGTTCTCAAAACCTTAGGTTGTAGAAAATGGAGTAATTCTTCAGAGATTTAAAACGATGTTTGATGCATCGTGAGGGTTGAAAGGGTTACGGATCAGGACGTTGTGTGGAATCTGGTAGTATACTACCATATCATCTCTACCCACTAGTGCTCCATAACGCCCATCTACTGCCTCTTACACTTTGATGTCGTCACTTCCTCTCTACATGGTGCCATACAGTGCATGCGCATGACCTCTGGTAGTGACCTTGATGTTCCATTACAAATATACATTAATCTAAAAAGCAAAATGCAGACACAGATCATGTCTACAAATGAAATCTGTGAAAAAACCCAGCGGGAATTAATGATTAATCTTAACCTAGGCTAAAATAGTTGGAAGAAATGCGCGTTTACACAGGTAATAGAAAAACATTTAATGAACAAAACTTTTGATAAATATTTTCTTGTCAGGCTGTATGATGGATGTATGATACACGTCGACTAATATTAGACTAATTTCCACAATGTGTTGACGGAATAATATTTATGTTTATACATTTTCACGAATTTCTTATCTTGAGACTATTTGCCAAAAGTTTTGAATTCGTGATTTTAGAATAAAAAACAGTTGTCTTCCAAATACAAATATAGTCTCTGAGAGCTGTGTCATGTCACTTGTAAGCCATTATTACAGCATCATCATTACTATTTATGATTTCTTCAAAGTAGCGCTAATGACAGTTTTCGTTGAAATCGCGAAATAATTCTCCTGAGCTTCGCAAATGAAAACTGATTAATAGTATATAAAATGTGGGCAATGCATTTCCCATCCTGAAGTTTTTTCTGATACCGATACCCCGTCAACTAAGACTTTATTTTTCGGGCATTTATCATATTTGTCAAGAAACAAAACACCCACCGACTATCATATATCACAGCAGAAGTCAAAGTCGACACTTTTTCATTGAATTGTAGTTGGGATCCGACGACGCAATTCCCAGCTGCAAATCAGTGAAATAAATTGATTGAAATTAACATTACATCTCCAAAATTTAGTTATTTGATTTGTTTTTCACTGTAACAATCCACCTGATAATATGTCTCTCTGATCCAAAATATTTGTATGTAAACCAAAGAACAAACGGTTATTTCAAATTTTAAATATTCCTAATATTAAATGTCATACCAATGTTATGCCTCTACGGTCATTATACATATTTTACCATTTCAGTGCGGGGATCGACTTTAGGCGTCAGAAACTCATGTCTGGATCTGACGTCTAAAGTCGATCCCCGCACTGAAAAGGGTAAATATGTGTTTACATATTATGTATTGACACCAAATATGCTAGTCCAACCTAACTACCACATTACAGTATCATTACATTATCATGTACATATTGTAATCTCTGGTTGGAATCTGATCATGCTTGTTTCAGTCACTCTTCATCACAACACTCTGATTTCACACAGTGTCAGTGATGCCCTTTCCCCCCGCACAAATCTGACTTGGTTCACTGAATGAATGTCAATGTCATCAATCTCACTAGAACACCACCAATACGGCCATGTAAAGGCAAACAGCAGTAACTGCTCACTTTACAAGTAATCAGTTACTGTGTTTTTCTTTGTGGGCACTGTGAAAACAAACAGCAGTAACCTGGTAACTGCTTACTGGTCCAGCAATCAGCTGTTGGCCTTTGCATTGCTGCAGATGGTGTTATTGTTGATGAAGATGGATTATCTTTTCACTAATTCATTTTTTTCCTGCAATTTATGATCCTAATCCAGTTGGTTTTGTTTTTAGATCAATCTTACTGGTGCTGACATTCACTCCCAAGCAATCACACTATGAGAGCACAGGAGGTGTGGAATACTTGTGGCTTGATTAATTAGAAGCTGAAATATTCTCAAGCCATCCACATCGTTTCTTAGTGGGGGCCCTGGTGTAATTAGAACCCCCCCCCCCCATTCTGGCATTCAGGGTTGACAGAAACAGACGTTTCTTCGCCGCTCACTCGTAAGAGTCATTATTGGCGGAGCTATTGTAAGGTAGCGTGCTCGGCCTCAGACGGTCAGAGTCTGAGTTTTGCATCTTGTGTCTGAAGGGCGCCTGATTCAATTCAATAACAGAAAGGCAGTGTTCGTGCGATATTGTCATGATCATCTCATTCATTTTATCATCCTCATGATGTTCTCTTGAGCCACATTAGCCTATATGTGCACACAGCTGGCCGAAAACCCATTCATTTATTCACTCATTGCACATCGCTTCTCTACAAAATTTAAATCAAGTGTTAACCCATTACCGCCAAACTGTTAAATTTGAATTTTCACCCACTCGAAGTTGTGTCTCGCTGACGCGATCCACAACTTCAAGTGAGTGAAAATTATACAGATTTGACAAAATGGAGGTCAACTCTTTTCAAATCTTGCTGGTTGATTTTATTTTAAACATATTTAAAATGTGGTACTTAATGTGCTAATAAAAGAAAAAAAACCCCGAATATATGCGGCACCGGCGGTTAAAGAGTTAAATCAACACTGCACAAAAAGATGCCAGTCGTATAAATTATTGCAAATGATTGCGTTTTTTCAACTTTACAAAATTATTTGATGAATGAGCGTGCTTGAATTAAACGTCATTGGCATGTTAAGCACTCCATGGTATTTTTAAAATGTTTATTAATTTTAAGTTATATATCTTACAAACAAAAACCGACACTGCGCCTTGGCTTAACCCTTACAGCGCTGACATCATTTGTATGTAGAACAAGAGACCAAAGGTTTTATTCGATTTAAAATCAGCATAAATGTGATGAGATCCAGTGCTGGGCCGACTTCAGACGTCAGAATCTGACGCCTATGGACGTCGAATTCGGACGACTAAATTCGGTCCCCGCGCTAAAATGATTAACAATCAATGTACATAGGCTCACGTGGGGTTTCAAGTGGGTTCACTTGTCGCGAGTTAAATTGTTTAACTCTTTAACCGCCGGTGCCGCATATATTCGGGTTTTCATTTTTTATTTGCACATTAAGTACCACCTTTTAAACATGTTAAAGATAAAATGTGACCTCAATCACCAATACTTGCAAACAGTTGACCTCCATTTTGTCAAATCTGAATAATTTTCACTCCTTTGAAACTGTGGATCGCGTCAGCGAGACACAACTTCAAGTGAGTGAAAATTCCGTTTGAATAATTTAGTGGTTAGAGGGTTAATATGCTGGTTGAACTCTTGACAGATGGAACGTGTTTTTTATCGAATTATTTCGCTTAAAAAATATATATTTCTCGTTTATTATGTGATTAGTACAGTTATCGATTCAGGAATAACTACACATATAATGTATTTTACATCACTCAACCATACTTACCTGCTTAATAGCTTATAGATCTTCCAGTCCAAATGGCTTCAAGCATTAAATAGATACACCATGTATATTACACCAATCTATATTAGTGCAAGTCTTATTGACAGGAGTAATCAAGCATTAATACATATCCAGACGGAACATAAAACACATGACACAAGTACGAGTTATTTTCGCATCACAGCAATCCATCAAAGAGATTCACGTCCTGAAAACATTCAGCCAATATCTGATGTTTTTTACGAAAACAAAATCATGACCGAGTAGGCTAGTAGAGACAAGATCTAAAACGAGATCTACAAAAGCAAAACCAGACTGACAGACAGATATTTTATTGACATAAATCAAATTCATTATGAACTTATTTGTCCCAGAGATGATAAAGATATATGTATATGTATATACATGATCTTAAAATTTCAAAATCACATGAAAATATTTATGGTACATAGAGTTAACAAAGCGCTCAGGGGTAAATGATAACTATTTTAAGAACAATTAAATTACAGATAAGGAGATGGGGTCTATCATTCTGTTTTCCGCACCAAAACCAGATATAAGATAGGCACTATAAGGTTTATACTAGAACTACTGCATATTATCTCGTCAGCCCTCGCGCAGCGCGTTCCGCCTAAGGTACTGGAAAGATGATGTAAAACTTGGCTGGCTTTGTGTGATTCACGAACATTTAAGCAACATTGCATGAATGTGTCGAGCTGAGGGTGTTGACGTAACGTCTAGACAACGTTGCGTGAGCATCTGAAATTATTTTCTAGGTGACATCGTCACCAAAGCAATCACCTCACATCCTCTATAAGAAGATGCATGTATGTGATCAGTGAAAATGAAAATAATCAGGTTTTATGCCACATTTGTGAACATATAGGCTAAATTGGACCAGGATAATTTCCTGAGGATGTTGAGATGAATGAGATGACACTGCCCTCTAGACAAATAAATCTAAATTCGAGCTCTGGCGGTCAGAGGTCGAGCACGCTTCCTCTCGGGCATGGAGGCTCCCCACAATATTGAATCTTCACATCGTCAGCAAAGCAAGCACCTCACATCCTCTAAGAATATATTTGATTAATATTCACAAAGTCACACGCCTGATGAACCAACAAGCAAGATATTTGAACCAATGTTGTTTAAATGCTAGCCCATTAAAACAACATTTGGGTCGATGTCTCTTGGTTTTCATGTTAAAACAACATTGGTTTATCATCTCGTATTTGCAGGGAAGTAGGTATGACCTCCCCACCGCCATGTTCACATTGTGATCAAATAGTCCTCACCTTGAGATGACCTTGACTTGACCGTTACTGGTCAGTTTGTCATTGACCAGTCAAGCAGCGGTCACAGATGGACATTGTTTGGCGAGAAGGACGTTGTCAGGTCTGTCTTACTCATCATGGGAAGGTTCACGTCCACGACACAAAGTACATCCTGCTGTGACATGGCTACACGCATGCGTTGTCACTCGGTACCGGGTTTACCAGAGTCAGATTACCAGGTGCTGGATTCACCCGTGTTATTGCTCGGATTTATAGAGACGATAACATTATCCATTAGTCACCTTAGTTTATTGTTTTCTGGTGAATATGAATGAATGAATGAATGAAAGAATAAATAATTAAATGAATGAATGAATGAATGAATGAATGAATGAATGAATGAATGAATGAATGAATGAATGAATGAATGAATGAATGAATTAATTCATGAATGAATGAATGAATGAATGAATGAATGAATGAATGAATGAATGAATGAATGAATTCATGAATGAATGAATGAAATCATGAATTCATGAATGAATAAATGAATGAATGAATGAATGAATTAATTAATTGAATAATTAATTAATTAATTAATTAATTGATTTATGAATTATTGAATGAATGGAAAATCATTAAATCAGTTTACTAATCTGACAGTTTTGTCTCACTCCCGCGATACACAGCTCTAAGTGAAAAATTATTATATTTGACAGTAGGCTGTGTCACTGAAAGGGTTGCATTAGGCTGGACATCAAGTGATAACTTTATCTTAAAAAGCACATTAGACTTTGAAATTTACCTTTTGACCTTGAGGATGACCTCTAATCATCAAAATAATACAATAAATAGATTTTTCATTCAAAAGCCCACAAAAATGAGGCATACACATATTCCTAGCTTTATTTGTTAAAAATCATATTCTCATTTACTTGACTTTAAAATGACCTATTGACCTTGAAGATGAACTTTAATCATCAAAATAGTACCAGATATGGAATATTCATTCAAAATCAATCACGTATTACACAAACCTCCTATTTTTTATTTTTTAAGTCCCATCTCTACATGTTTGACATTAGAATTGATCTTTTGATCTCAAAGATTACCTTGATTGACCAAAATAATACCACTACTGCATTTTTCAGTCAAAATCACATTACCGTATCCCCGCGCATAAACCTGCATGCACTTATAAATGAAAATCGTTTGTTTTAGAGATGTTTTAAAATTGTTTTATGCTCGAATATAATCATGCACATGTTTTCGAAAACTAAATGCACCCCTCGAAATGGGATTTGTGTCACCAAATCTGACACCTTAATCGACAAGAAGAAATTAGTCTATTTAATAACATTGTAAGAATCACCCCCGTAACACCCGCCCCCCCCCCCCCCCCATTTAGCCGATAATTGTTAAGACGCCCGAATTATTGAAATAAACTTCGCACTCATTTAAACAGATTCTTGTGGAGTACTAAATCCGCGAAGAAAAAATAATGCACAAGTGGGCGACAGTAGCTCACAAAGGGTGGGTGAGTGGGGAGGCGTCATGTCAGTGGGGTGTCCGTGGCTGGACAAGTCTTTGATCTCACTCAATGAGAACGTTATGGTTTTACAACAATGATCATGTCTTGAGCCCTCCTAGACAGAAGTATGGACGCCACTGTTGACGATAGCTGTGACAATGCAAACATGTACTATATGGAATGATGGCTGGCTGTTGAAAGAGTGAAGATTTTTTTGCGCCTGGCAACTAGACTTATATTTATAAAGTAAATGCAAATATTTTTTTTGTTTTCTTGAAATAAGGTTATATAATGCACATCTCGATGCTAAGATATCTAAGATGGTATGTTAATCAATAACGTTTTACGTAGGCCTACTATAAATGTCATTAAAACACAAATAAGTTTACAAATTTGCTTTTTCATGTCAAGCTATTTATCATTTGTTTATTATCAAAGATTAACTTGACCTGGAAGTTAACACTTTAACCTTGAAGGTGACCCTGAATAATCAAAATAATTGGATTGGATCATAAATTGATTGCCCAGTCATAATCACTTGGAAATGAGGTATTACACTTGTTATTATCTTCATTTGTTGACAAATCATATTTGACCTTGAAATTGACATTTGACATTGAATGTACAAAAATGCCCAAACTATCCAAGCTGGCACTCATCAGATTTGAATTCAGCAGAGCAAAAATCTATGAGAAACATCAAAAAACATCTTATATGTAACAAAACAAGGCTAGATCATTTACAGCTCGGACTAATAACTCTCGCGTCAACGTGGATTTGTCTATCAATTTTATTTTTAATACCATAATAATGCGTCTAAGGCTTTTGATTTCTATGGCCTTGGACACTAATATGTCACATCATGACCTGGTATCGTTATTTAGGGCACATCATGACTTTGGACACTACCTAGATCATCTTGTAGGCTGTAGGCACTATGTAAAATGTGGTTGATTATCATGTAATACCCCTCATGTGGACTATATTTGCTATGTGGCATATTCTCCTACTGAAAGGGTTAACCCTTTCAGGCCTGAATTTACAATAGTCATCTTCATCTACTACAAGCCGCGAATTGCTGTAGCAATTCTCGATGGGTAGTGGATGAAGATGACTTGATGTAGTTTAAGAGAAAATTAGGTCTGTTTTCAGGGATGGAGCCTGCTGGTTTAATGAATCGTGAGGGCTTAAAGTGTTAAAGACGAGTGACCTCTTTTTCGATGGTCATAATTGAGTGTCATCAGTTTGAAGGTACAACTTCTTGTGCTGGTTTAGACTCTTATTTTAGCTAAGTGTCTCGGAAGCATGGCAGACAGAGTAATAATATAAATAGGCCATGGATCTAATATAGGATACACGAAGATAGCAATGACAAAATTAATTGAAATTCAAAACGGACGAGCTAACGATGACGTAAGCGTTACTTTCGTGTTCGTTCTAAACACTTTCTCAATTTGATTTAGTTCTTTACTTTATAGGCAATTAATTATATTCTACCCTCTTGACCAGCCTCAAGCCTGATTCGGAAATGCTTTTATTATTACGTCTATTTTAGTCGATGTACAACTACAATGTGTGGACACGTTAATTGACCTGAGCGAAGTTAATGACCTGAATTTGTAAATTATAGTCACCATTCTCATTTGCCTTTGTGATAAACTCATAGAAAAAGTAGAGATGCTTAAATCCCCACACATGACATACAATGCCACGATCACAACTGAAATGACACCTCTTTAAAATATGATAGAGGCTCCGTAATTAAAAATGTGATCTTACTGAATGTTTATCTGAGTAGTTGCATTTACTTATGATATTGCTTATCTTATTTTGTATGCGTGTGATTGTCATATCCCTGTACCCGGACACAGGGTGTGTGGCTGACTACAATCAGCAGGTAACAAAGGTTTCTGTTCACAATGTCTGCGTGATCCAAACTATAAATAAAATAGGGCCGAGATATCTGTCTTCCACGCACCCCACAACCCAGAGGATAACAAGGGACATAAACGGAGATTATGACGTCAAATCAGCACTGGTTTATTACCTCACATCACGCGATGTGACGTTAGCCAATCAGCTGTAGCCGTGTAACACAGAACATGAGTGGCTTAGCTTCATCAACTCATCAGATCATCACGTTTATAAAATCATTACAAGAAAGCAAGCAAGCAAGTAAGCAAACGAGCAAGCAAGCAAGCAAGCAAGCAAGCAAGCAAGCAAGCAAGCAAGCAAGCAAGCAAGCAAGCAAGCAAGCAAGCAAGCAAGCAAGTAAGCAAGCAAGCAAGCAAGCAAGCAAGCAAGCAAGTAAGCAAGTAAGCAAGCAAGCAAGCAAGCAAGCAAGCAAGCAAGCAAGTAAGCGAGCAACCAAGTAAGCACGTAAGCAAGCAGACAATCAAGTAAACAAGCAAGCAAGCTAGAAAACAAGCAAGCAAGCTAGAAAACAAGCAATCAAGCAATCAAGCAATCAAACAAGCAAACAAACAAACAATCAAACAAATCAAACAAACAAACAAACAAACAAACAAACAAACAAACAAACAAACAAACAAACAAACAAAGCTAGAAAGCAAGTAAGCAAGCGAGCCAACAAGCATACAAGCAAGAAAGCAAGAAAGCAAGAAACAAGCAAGCAAGCAGACAGGCAAGTAAGCAAGCAAACAATTAAACAATAAAAAAACAAGCAAATAATCAAGCAAACAAGCAGCTGAGCCAACAATCAATCAATCAAGTAAGCAAGCAGACAAGCTAGCAAACAAATCATCAAGGAAGCAGTCAAACAAGAAGACAAGCAAACAATTAAGCCAACCACGAATCAATGAAGTAAGCAGGCAAACAAGCAAATAAGCCAGCAACTAAATCATCAAGAAAACAGGCGAGCAATAAAGCAAGGAAGCACACATACTAGCAGGTAAACAAGCGAACAATTAATCAAACAATATAGCAAGCAGTACAACAGGCAAGAAGCTAAACACATAATGAAGCAAGCAAGCGAATCACCAAGTAGCAAACAAGCAAAACTAATCAAGCAAGAAAGCAAACACACAAGCAAGTAATAAAGCAAGCTGATTAGGCCTAAACAAGCAAGCTACTCAATAAGTAGTCGAACAGACAAGCAACAAATCAAGCAAACAAGCAGTTAAACAGGCAAACAAACAATAACATGAGCTGGCAATCAAGAAAGGAATACAACAAACAAACCGTTAACCAAGCAAGCAGTAAAGCAAGTAAATACGCCAGCATATAGTGAATCACGCCAGCCAGCACGAAAGTAAGCAAGGCAACAAACACGCAAGCAAGCAAGCATCCAAACAAACAAGCAATGCGGCAGGCAGGCAGGCAGGCAGGCAGGCAGGCAGGCAGGCAGGCAGGCAGGCAGGCAGGCAGGCAGGCAGGCAGGCAGGCAGGCAGGCAGGCAGGCAGGCAGGCAGGCAGGCAGGCAGGCAGGCAGGCAGACAGGCGGGCAGCAGCCAGAAAGGCAGACAGGCAGGCAGGCAGGCAGGCAGGCAGGCAGGCAGGCAGGCAGGCAGGCAGGCAGGCAGGCAGGCAGGCAGGCAGGCAGGCAGGCAGGCAGGCAGGCAGGCAGGCAGGCAGGCAGGCAGACATACTTTATTTTAGTCATGTACATAGACTGGTCTATCCATCAATATCCGTCGGCTGGATATTCGTAATTGGTCACCTATGGTACCGCTCTTTTCTCATCCAGCTCAGAATGACCAGCCGATTGTATTAGACCTGTAGCAAACTTTTACTTTTCACAAGCAAGTAATAAAGCAAGCTGATTAGGCCTAAACAATCAAGCTACAAACAAACAAGCAACAATTCAAGCAAACAAGCAGTTAAACAGGCAAACAAACCATAACATGAGCAGGCAATCAAGAAAGTAATACAGCAAACAAACATGCAAACAAACCGTTAACCAAGCAAGCAGTAAAGCAAGTAAATACGCCAGCATATAATGAATCACGCCAGCCAGCACGAAAGTAAGCGAGGGAACAAACACGCAAACAAGCAAGCATCCAAACAAGCAAGCAATCAAGCAAGTTCGAAGACAAGCATGCAAGCAAACAAACAAGCAAACAAACAAACAAACAAACAATTAGGCAGGCAGGCAGGCATGCAGGCAGGCAGGCTTTATTTTAATCAGGTACATAGACAGCTCTATCCATCACTATCCGTCGGCAGGATATTCCTAATTAGTCACCTATGGTACCGCTCTTTTCTCATCCAGCTCAGAATGACCAGCCGATTGTATTAGACCTGTAGCAAACTTTTACTTCCACTCTTTAAGTCATGTACATTACTGTGCACATCATACTATGATGTGCACAGTAATGTACATTACTTAGAGAGTGGATGATCATAGCCTCACAAAGTAACTAATCAACCGTCTTCAAAGCCGGACATCTTTTCTCATTTTTATTTATCATAGCATTTGATTTGCTTCCACAATTTCCACCGTTGATGTGTTTAAGTAAATGAACAATTTCCGATGACATAACAAAACAAGCAACACCTATCAAGTGAAAGTTAGTTCGGTTTCATAGTAATGGATTATCCCATGTTTGTAACGTTTCATTATGAGGTGTTATCCCAAGTTTAGAACGTTTCATAGCAATGATTTGTCCAACGTTGAGAAATATTCATAGTGATGAAAATCATAAGGGGCGATGGGATCATTTCTAAGATTATCCGTTTATTTATTGAATATGGTGATGATAAGATTATATGGATAAAAATCACACGCTGAAATAACAACTTCAACATTTACCTTCACAATCGTGAGATGACACTGCCCTCCAGACACAGAATTCGACTTTCGAACCCTGGCGTCCTGAGGCCGAGTTCGCTACTTATCGGTCACAGAGACTCCCCATCAATATAGGCATATCCTCACTTCCGTATCATACTACCCCATCATCATGATGAAGTTATTTCTCGCAGCTACAACCGGGTCAAAATTACTTATACAAGTTTAATTTGTTCACATTGTGATCACACATAGTCCTCACTCTTAGATGACCTTGACTTGACCGTTACTGGTCAGTCTGTCCTTGACCAGTCATGCAGCGGTCAGAAATGGACATCGTCTGGTCACGGCCGGTCTGAATAAAAATGTTTACGTCCACGGCACAAAATACATCCTGCTGTGACCTGGCTACACGCATGCGTGGTCACACGGTGCCGGGTTTACCAGGGTAAGTTTAACAGGTGCCGGATTTACCCCTGCTATTCCATGGATTCATAGAGACGATAACATTATCAATGAGTCGCCTTAGTTTATTGTTACCTGGTGAAGATCAATGAATGGATGAATGACTGAAAGAATCAATTAATGAATGGATGAATGAATGAATTAATAAATGAATGAATGAATAAATGAATGAATGAATGAATGAATGAATGAATGAATGAATGAAAAAATGAATGAATGAATGAAAAAATAAATAAATAAATAAATTTATGAATGAATGAACGAATGAATGAATAAATGAATGAATAAATAAATGAATGGATGGATGAATGAATGAATGAATGAATGAATGAATGAATAAATAAATAAATACATGAATTAATAAATGAATGAATGAATGAATGAATGAATGAATGAATAAATGAATGAATGAATGAATGAATGAATGAATGAATGAATGAATGAATGAATGAATGAATGAATGAATGAATGAATGAACAAATGGATGAATAAATGAATGAATTAAAAATATTTTAAATCAATGAGGTAATTAAAGAATTATGTTTCGCTCCCCCGATACAAAGCGAACTAACGAACGAACGAACGAACGATAAAAAACGTTTGATGAAATGGTGTTTTCCAGCGGGGGGTTTTGTCATTGATTTCACTGATTTTCCAATTTAAATTATGTTTAGGCATAAATTCAGTGGTTAGGATCACTTTTGTAGTTGCTGAAATAACTTTTAAAGTGGCTGTGGCCACTTCTTCAGTGGCCAAGATCACTTTTGTAGTGGCTGAGATCATTTTAAAGTGGCTGTGATCACTTCTTCTGTGGTCACAAGATCACTCTTGAAAAATGGTTCGAGATAATGTAAAAGTAATAACAAAGATTTATATCATTTAAAGTTACTATGAGCGAGAAGTCCTACTTGTATTCACTAAAAAAGCGTAGGAAATTGTTCAAATGGAGGGCTAAAATACAAACTTAGTGCTTTGTTGTACATTTCTTATTCAGCAGAAATAAAATATTATGAATCTATGTTAAAGCCCTTGATAGTGACTTTCAAAGATGCTGGTATATTTTTTTTAATATGAGTTTTCCTTTTTTGTCGATATATACACTTTTTTTAAATAGACGGCGGCCATTTTGTATTTTTGTCATTTTTTATATAATATTAGTTTTTTATTAAATATAGTTGTAATTTTGCTTGGGGTCCATTCTTTCGATGCATAGTCAAGTGAAAAAATCAATTGTTACAGGCAAAATGCACAAAATTACTTATTTTTTTAGAAAACAGATGACGGCCATATTGTATTTTCTCATTTTCCATATAATATGAGGTTTTTTTTTTTAAAAATAGCTCTAATTTTGCTTGATGTCCATTATTTCAAAGCAGAGTCAAGTGAAAAAAATCGATTGCTACAGGCAAAATGCACAAAATTACTTTTTTTTTTAGAAAACAGGTGGCGGCCATTTTGTATTTTGGCATTTTTCATATAATATAAGTTTTCTGTTAATATAGCTCTAATCTTGATTGATGACCATTATTTCGATGCAAAGACAAGTAAAAAAAATCAATTGTTACAGGCAAAATGCACAAAATTACATATTCTTTAAAAAACAGATGGCGGCCATCTTGTATTTGTCTCTCACCAAAATTGTCCAAAATTTTAAAGCACACATAACATCCAGGCTTACTTATAAGCATATCTGGATTAAAAAACCGTGGCCTAAATGTGAATACATATAAAAAAACGTTTGATGAAATGGTGTTTTCCAGCGTGGGGTTTTGTCGTGTATTTCATTGATTTTTCAATTTAAATTATGTTTAGGCATAAATGCAGCAATCAATATTTCATTTATAGGAATGATTTATATACTATAAGAAGCGGAAGTCAAATACCGTAAATATGGTATATAGCAGTTGCATATCGGTTTACTAGGACAGAAAAAACATACACTCAAGTAACCCTCCCCCCTTATTTAAAACTGCGCGGACGCTGTTAATATCAAATTTAGGGTACCTCTATAAAGTCGTCAAAATAGGGTTTGCATTGCTATATTTTCAATATTAACATTTCGTGTTCAATATATAACAGGGTTTCAAAAAAAACTTAGGTTCGTTGAGATGTGGGGGGAGGGGGTGCATAGTAGCCATATCTAGCCCATCGCCTAATACCATAATAATGCGTCTGAGAGTTTTAATTCCTATGACCTCGGGCACTGATATGTCACATCATGACCTGATTTTGCTATTTAGGGCACATCATGACTTTGGATACTACATATATCGTCTTGTAGGCTGTAGGCACTATGTGAACTGTGGTCGGCTATCATGTAATACGCCTTATGTGGATTATATTGGCTGTGTAGCATTTCCATGAAACATATTCCACATTCCGAAGGTTTTAACTTGAAATCATCATAAATGACTTAGTTAGATCATTCTGCTTAGTTTGAATACCCATGTACGGCCATTATAATTTTGTTAATTCTTTCATTTTGGAGACGTCAGATTCTGATGTCTAAAGACGATCCCCGCAATAAAAGGGTTAATTGATGCTGACCTATAAAGTCGATCCCCGCACTGAAAGGGTTAAAGATGAGTGACCTAGTCTCTTTTTCGATGGTCATAATTGAGTGTTCTCAGTTGTAGGGTACAACTTCTTGTGCTGGTTTAAACTCTTATATTAGCTAATTGTCTCGGAAGCATGGCAGACAGATTATTAATATAAATAAACCGTGGATTTAATAGGATACACAAATATAGCAAAGACAAATTTAATTGAAATTCAAAACGGATGGATTAACGGTGACGTGAGCGTTTGTTTCGTGCTCGTTCTAAACACTTTCTCTATTTGATTTAGTTTTTTACTTAATTAACCCCTTAAGCCCTCACGATGCATTAAATGATCTTTTTAAATCCATAAAAACAGACTTAATTTTCCTACAAATAAGGGTTTTAGAATGAAAATTGCCATGAAATTGGTTGATCAGAACATGACAATTATGTTCAATTTTTAAACCACATCAGATCATCTTCATTCATTACAAGTCGAGAATTGCGGCAGCAATTCGCGGCTTGTAGTGGATGAAGATGACAATGGAAAATTCAGGCTTGAAAAGTTAATGGGCAATTAATTATATTCTATCCTCTTTACCAGCCTCAAGCCGGATTCGGAAATGCTTATATTATCACGTCTATTTTTGTCGATGTACAGCTACAAGGTATAGACACGTTGAGGTTAGTGACCTGACTTTGTAAATTCTAGTAACCATTTTCATCTGCCTTTGTGATAAACTTATAGAAAATATAGAGGTGCTTGATTCCTCACACATAACATATAATGCCACGGTCGCAACTGAAATAGTACCTTTTAAAAAAAATGATTGAGTAATTAAAAATCTTACTGAATGGTGTCTGACTAGCGGTATTTATTTATGATATTGCTTATCAGATTTTGTATGCGTGTGATTGGCATATCCCTGTACCAGGACACTGGCTGACTACAATCAGCAGGTAACAAAGGTTTCTGTTCACAATGTTGGCGTGATCCAAACTATAAATACAATGGGGCCGAGATATCTGTCTTCCACGCACCCCACAACCCAGAGGATTACAAGGGACATAAACGAAGATTATGACGTCAACTCAGCACTGGTTTATTACCTCACATCACGCGATGTGACATTAGCCAATCAGCTGTAGCCGTGTAACACAGACCATGAGTGGCTAAGCTTCACCAAGTCATCAGATCATCGCGTTTAATGTACAACTATCTAAACACGAGAGGCTTAGCAAATCACCACAAGCAAGCAAGTTAGCAGACGAGCAAGTAAGTAAGCAAGCCAATAATCAATCAATCAAGTAAGAAAGCAGACAAGCTAGCAAACAAATCATCAAGCAGTCAAACAAGAAGGCAAGTACACAATTACACCAACCACGAATCAATGAAGTAAGCAGGCAAACAAGCAAATAAGCCAGCAACTAAATCATCAAGAAAGTAGGCGAACAATAAAGCAAGGAAGCACACACACTAGCAGGTAAACAAGCGAACAATCAAGCAAACAACATAGCAAGCAGTACAACAAGCAAGAAGCTAAACACATAATGAAGCAAGCAAGCGAATCACCAAGTAGCAAACAAGCAAAACTAATCAAGCAAGAAAGCAAACACACAAGCAAGTAATAAAGCAAGCTGATTAGGCCTAAACAATCAAGCTACAAACAAACAAGCAACAATTCAAGCAAACAAGCAGTTAAACAGGCAAACAAACCATAACATGAGCAGGCAATCAAGAAAGTAATACAGCAAACAAACATGCAAACAAACCGTTAACCAAGCAAGCAGTAAAGCAAGTAAATACGCCAGCATATAATGAATCACGCCAGCCAGCACGAAAGTAAGCGAGGGAACAAACACGCAAACAAGCAAGCATCCAAACAAGCAAGCAATCAAGCAAGTTCGAAGACAAGCATGCAAGCAAACAAACAAGCAAACAAACAAACAAACAAACAATTAGGCAGGCAGGCAGGCATGCAGGCAGGCAGGCTTTATTTTAATCAGGTACATAGACAGCTCTATCCATCAATATCCGTCGGCAGGATATTCCTAATTAGTCACCTATGGCACCGCTCTTTTCTTATCCAGCTCAGAATAACCAGAAAATTGTATTAGACCTGTAGCAAACTTTTACCTTCACTTTTTAAGTCATGTACATTACTGTGCACATCATACTATGATGTGCACAGTAATGTACATTACTAAGAGAGTGGATGATCATAGCCTCACAAAGTAGCTGAGCAACTGTCTTCACAGACATTTCTTCTCATTTTTATTCATCATAGCATTTGAATTGCTTCCACAATTTCCAACGTAAATGTGTTTAAGTAAATGAACAATTACCGATGACATAACAAAACAAGCAACACATACCAAGTGAAAGTTAGTACGGTTTCATAGTAATGGATTATCCCATGTTTGTAACGTTTAATTATGAGGTGATATCCCAAGTTTAGAACGTTTCATAGCAATGATTTGTCCAACGTTGAGAAATATTCATAGTGATGAAAATCATAAGGGGCGATGGGATCATTTCTAAGATTATCCGTTTATTTATTGAATATGTTGATGATAAGATTATATGGATAAAAATCACACACTGAAATAACAACTTCAACATTTACCTTCACAATCGTTATTGGTATGTATATATATAATATTGAATAACTCTTATGCTACTTAACGAGTTTAATCAGACTCGGGCGAATGAGCCATCTGAACACCAACCTTGTACTGAAGTTTCAAAGGGAGGATAGAGGACAGACAGACGGTGGCTCATTCCACAAAAAATGAATAGATTAGCAGTCTAATGGCCAAGACGCTGTTTCATTGAGTTTGTGATTCAGTTTTAAACGACCATTTAGTGAAATCTGCCCACATCACTCCTGGTTTATTATGGACGGGCACGAGATACAAACTGTAATTTAATCAAAAACTGCGTTCAATGCATTTTCTGCAGGAAAATATATTAAAATTTGATAACCGGCAGCACACGAAAAAATTTATAGCACTATTCACTTAGAATTATTTATATTAATTGAATGAACTAATTCACGAAAAAAAAAATCGAAATAATAAATGAATGAAGGAATGAATGAACAAATGACTAAATAAATAAATAAATGACAAAATAAATAAATAAATGAATCCATGAATCAATGAATGAAACAGCTTCACCAATCTTCCCTGATTTGTTGAGACAAATATCAGTGACGTAATACACAGTATGGATATTTTACCAGCAAACATAATGTTGACCCAATGCCGGGTGAATGTTGAGATATCATGACAATGCCACATAATAACATGTGTTTTTTTTAAAATCGTATTAGAGCTATGCTAATTAAATTAATATTAATTCTAACCATGGTTAGATAATGGATATTTTAATTCACACCTAATTCTCATTCTCACTGACTAAGTACATTGAATGAAAAGAATGATATGATAAAATTATCAACATCACAAAATGTACTGAAAATGTGTTGGACGGTAAATGTGATTTTAGAGTATGATCTGAAACCACGAAGTGATATAGTGGCGCATTAATCTACTAATCTCACGTGCAAGTAGGAACCCTGCGGTGCCACGGAGAGATGGGCGGTGATGCGGCTGACAACAAACGATCAGTGAATGCCTGCGCGTGTGTGAGTGATACGGCTCTGACTGCACGATACTACATAACCTGACATTTAACCCTTTCGCTGCTAAATATGTGAATTAATTTTTAACTGCAATGGTATTTTAAGCAGTTCCATTATCCCAACATTATAAATAATTTCATTTTGGTTGATTTGACATCTGATTTGACTCCTGCTAAATATAAAAAAATATATATCGACAATAATGCTTCGTAAAAATATATTTTCAACACGTTGAATTTGAGTATTATATAGTTAAAATAATCACCACCTTAAAGTTGTGTCTCACGGCTTAGAGTGGGTCAAAATAACCTATTCATGTTCAATATGATTTTTGAAATATGTCAATCTAGATAATTTAAAACTCCCTATTTAACACCCCCTCTTTAATTGTTCTTGTTTGAAGAAGAAATGAAAACTAAATCTGCTACCAATACTATTAGCATTTTCGCGCTTACAAAGGTGACATATTGGAGTATAAACGATGGTAACAAAAGGTTTTGTTTGCAATTTGATTTCGTCATAAATGGCTTAGTTAGTTCTTCCCGCTTCATTTGATTCTTATATTAGGAGTTTACGGTCATTATAATTGTGGGTTTCGTTCAGTGCGGGGATCGGCGTAAGACCTCAGAATCTGACGTCTAAGGTCTTAAGATTCTTAGTCGTCTGTCCCCTGCACAACAGAGGAATGCTATATGCATGTCAGATTAACACTTTCAGAGCAGTGACCCACTTTAAACGTCAGATTCTGACATCTGCAGTCGGTCCTCGTGCTGAGAGTGCTAGCTATCTCACTTCCTGGTGCCTCTAAATTGATCCAGTCACACTTTGATCTCATAACGCCTCCCCGCATGACGTCATACATCGCGCGTGCTTGGATAGTCAGAGATCGCGGGTTCGAGCCCCACTCTGGCCTTCAATGAAACAAAGTGTCAATGAAACAAACTGTTTCTTCCCCAATAACTTGCAATGATTGAATATTTTGGGGACCCTCCATGACCGAAATGTAACGTGCTCGGCCTCAGGCTGCCAGGGCACGAATTTGGGGGGCAGTGTCATCTCATTTATCTCAACATCCTTAAGAGGTCCTCCTGGCCCAGTTTAGCCTATATGTGCACAAAGGTGGCCTAAAACCATACTCATTTCACCTATTCTGTAAGTAGTTTTGACCCACTCAGAGTTGTGTCTGGCGGGCAGTGTCATCTCATTTATCTCACCATCCTCAGGAGGTTCTTTTGGGCCAGTTTATATTTATGTGCACAAAGGTGGCCTAAATCCATTCATTTCATTTCATTTGTGATACATCGCATGCCTGTGATCTCTATTATTGACTTTGATATCACCTTATTAAAAATTAAAGATAATAATCTAAATCAAGATATGAAACAGAACATGTAACCGTAGAAAAACTCTACAGAGAAACTATTTATTCGTTCTGTGTAAACAACCAGCAGGAATTGATGTTTAATTTTGACCTCGCGTCAAAAAATCTCTGCTAAATATTCGTTATATGACGGCCTTGGTATTTGGTGGTGGAGCCCTGG
>OZ024908.1:2055760-2118260 GCA_964017125.1 Flabesymbios commensalis
GCGACTTTAAACTTCTGACGTCGTTCACCACGCTGAGAGGACAAACAGGTTATAAAGGATTATGTGTATAATTTGGCTAAACAGATCAGTACTTACAAACCCTCCCCCCCCCCCATTGTGAAAAAAGTCATTTCTACAAAAAACGAAACACTCACCCTGTATTAAAGTGATGTTGGGCCAGCGTCATAGACGGTGGACCAACGTTAGCCCAACTCATGGTCTGATTTACTATCATCCCGACACTGCTATTACACTTAGGGGAAAGTGGGGGTAAAGCGTGTCAATTATTGGTTCTCCCTCCATGACAATCAGTGTCTCTATTATTACACCGAGGAGACTGGAGTAAAACGTGCCACGTCAGAAACAGTCAGATCAACTGTCATGCTGCAATAAACATAGCGGTCTCCAGTTAAAACCAATGCCCGCTGTGACCTCACGACTGGAATAACAAATGTAATCCGTTGACACTGACAGTGTTAACACTGCAGAGTTTTACGTAACTGTCTGGGTTTAGCATCAGAGCCAAAGGCACAGCAAAAGCGGTGTTTTTATGTATAGGATAAAGCCCGAGGAGTTCTAAATTCTTAGCTGTAGCAAAGGCCGAGGTCTGGAGGCCTCGGCCTTTTACACAGCTAAGAATGTAGAGCTCCGAGGGTTTTAATTGACTTAAAACACATCTAACCATAATGGAAATCCCCCATAATCGACAGTTCGGCCACACCTGACTGATTATAGAAGCAATATGCCTACCATGATAATTGGTCTGTACTTGATGCACAATAACTCTCCATTCCCGGCTTAGAATGTGGTGGTCGGACAAAGAAAAAAGGTGGTGGTGTGTTTTAATATGCTGGTATTCGGTGTAAGCTCAGATCAACAATTTCATGCAAATGTGATGGTCACCATACTCAAATAATATATATATATAAGGACTGACGCTTAAATCCGCAAGTTGATGCATTATGCCAATGATATGTAAATCTGCTTAGAAATGTCATTGATCAAACAAAAACGTATTAATTCATTACTCAATCGATCATCTTTAGGTTTTTGGGGCACAGATTTACGAATAGCAATGGTCATACCCTGTATCGCACACGGCGTCTGTAATTACGGCCTCCGATAACATACGACCTCTTACAATCAGTGGATGAATAGTTTCACGCTTCTCATTCTGTGAAACGCAGTGACGTCACTATGTGAAAACAAGATTATATAAGACCCCTTCCCCCATACTTTATTCTGTATAACTCAGTAACGTCACTCGGTGAAAACAAGGTTATATAAGACTCCTCCCTCATACTTCATTGTATTAGCCAGCTCGATGAAAATAAAGGAGGGCAAAGTCATTGAGTTTCACATAATTCATTGGAGTTATATTTATCGGTACTGAAAGGGTTAAATTAAAAAAAAAAGATTACATTTTCGTGTCCATGTATTGACAACGAATATTCGCATTGAAAGCTAGTCTTCTGAATAAACTATAGCGAGTACAATTATATACATGTACATTTAGGTCAGGTTTGCAAACGTCAACACAATGAGAAAACGGACTACGCGTCTATGCTGGTTTTAGAAAAAATCAGAAGTGAGAAAAAGTCTCCATCAAAATGAATAATGTAATAAACACAGCTTTTCACTATTGCCTGTTACACTGAGTGCGCAATAGCGCATCCGACCTCATTGTGACACGAAAACGCTATTTACAAAACACGAAAAACCTTCTTTGAGCTCAACTGACATCACAGAAAATACCATAATACGTATACAGGTTATGTATAACAAGATACTTTGTACTTTTCTTAATAAATACAAAGCGTGAGTTTACGAACACTATTAAAAAACTGACCCGCTTCTATATTTTAGGATCAAATAAATAAAGATTCAATAAATGTTGCTTTAGACCCAAATTATACATATTTCATTTTTGCATATTAGATACAGCTTATTGGTGATGGGCGTAATGGCTCAGCGACTAAATTTATGCTAATTATCCATCACGTCCTGGTGTGGCTATCTCAAGTGATCAAATGAGCATTTATAACTCTATTTATATATTTGCCTTCTTAGATTTGTCTGACAGTGTTTGTACCATAAATATCAGAAGACATCCACGCATCATCTACGTCAATATATTCAATGGAAAATCGTACATCACATAGAGGTGTGTGAAACTCACCTATGCAGAACACGAATATATATTTGAATTCAGGATGGAGTAGTTATACACGACGAGCCTTTTCATATAGCGCTATATAAAATGGTACCAGTACCAGTTTTTCTATTGGGGCACATTATAGGAACATTGTCTACATAAAAAGTCATTTTGAACACATAAAAGTTTTATTTAGCCACATAAAAAAGATCCTCTACTACAGAAAAGTCATCTTGGCCACAAGAAACATCATCTTGTGCACATAAACAGTAATCTTAACCACATAAGAAGTGGTCCTGGTCACATAAAACGTCATCTTGGTCACATAAAAAGATATCTTGGCCACGTAAAAAGTCATATAAGCCACGTAAATAATCAATCTTGATCACACAAAACCTCATCTGACCACATAAAATTATATATTGCCCACATAACACCTTCTCTTTGCCACATAAAACCACCTAAAATCGTATCTTGGTCATATGAAACGTTATCTTGGTCCCATAAAAAGATATATTGGCTTCCTTCCCCCCAAACAAAACACAAAAATCAAAAATCACAACAGCAACATAAAATATCATCATGGCCGCATAAAAAGTGATCTTGGTAACATACAAAGATAACATAAAAAGTTATCGTGGTTACAGAATGTGTCATCTGGCCACATAAAAAGATCTAGGCAACACAAAAAAAGTCATTTTGGTGACATCTTTGCCACATACAAAAGTTATGGGTACACAAAATGTCATCTTGGAAAAAGTCATCTTAACCACATAAAAAGTGATATATATCGCCAAGAGTCATCTTTGCGATATAAAAAGTCATCTTGATAATATCAAGTCATATTGGCCACATAAAAAGTCATTTTGGCCACATAAAAAAGTCATTTTGGCAAAATAAAAAGTAATCTGGATCACTTAAAAAGTGATCTTGATCATATAAAGCATCATCTTAACCACATTAAAATTAATGATGGTCACCATCTTGGATAATATTACCAGAAATAGATTATTCGAACAAAATCAAAGCAAAAAGAAGTACGTGTATTGCATTTGTTTTAATTTGTTTCTTAAGAATCGTATATTTGGCTGTACAGTTGATCTTTCGACATTGAAAATAAATTACTTTGTCGCAAAGATTTTACCTTGGAATTGACCTCTTATGTTGATTATGACCTTGAATCATTATAACATTATCAGAAATGGATTATCCAGACAAAAACACACCAGAAAGCGGTATAACACTTGTTCCTAGCTTTATTTTTTGAAAGGTTAGGCATACAAACTGTGGTCCACAAATAGGATGGCGGCCATTTTGGATTGATGCAAATTATGTGCTCTTCCACTAACTGGATTTTAGGGGAGTTTTTTTTATGGATGATTCTGAATCGATTGGTAAAAAATAAAAACTTTTGCAATTGGTAGTGTTTTTGTTTCCTATTTTGACTAGACTATATATAACACAAGACAAAGGACCAGCTCGCACACATCACCCACCTGTGCATAATTGTTTAAAAATATATCACTGCTGGGTTTATTTGCAACAGCAACTGTTACAGCAACATCAGCGAAATTAAATAACTTAAACAATGCTTACATGAGTATGAGCCCAAAACAAGTCAAGGATTGCCTTTTCCATACCCTGAGAGTGAGTGAGTAATATATTGAGGAACATTTTCGGATTCTCACGTCAAATGTTGATCCCCGAGATGAAATAGCTAAATGGTTAGGCCTATCAAGAATTACTAGTATGTGTATAATAGTTTACACAAATCAGTAATCACCCCCTCCCCTTCCCCCCCTCCTCATCGTAACAAATGAATTCTCTACAAAAATCAAAACATTCACCCTGTAACATAGAGATGTTGGGCCAGCGTCACACACGATGGACCAACGTTAGCTCAACTCATGGTCTGATGTACTATTATCCCGACACCGCTATTATACTTAGGGGAGAGTGGGGTAAAGCGTGTCACTTATTGGTTCCCCACCCTGATAATCAGTGTCTCTAGTATTACACAGAGTGAGGCTGGAAATTAACTATTTTTTATTTCCATTGGACAATCAGTCAAGTGGTCTAGTATATATCAGTCAAGTGGTCTAGTATAATCTTGAAACAAATTTATCATAAAAATATTTATGTTATTTCATAAGGTTTGGACTAGATAATTTTTCTTCAAATACATTGGTCCTGACTTGATTCAGTTACAAGAGATGTTTTTTTTAACAAATAAACAACATAAAAAAAATTTCCGACAAAAATTGACTATTTCAAACAAAAAACTGGTGTCGTTACCAGGTACATCGGTAATGATCTTCTGATAAAAAAGTCACAACTGGACTTACATGTCATGTATATACATGGTATGCAACAGAAAACAAAAACAAAACACAGGAAAACGTTAAAAAATATATAAAATGCATATAAAAAAATGAAATGATAAAGAGGAGAAACATATAATATGAAATTTAAAGTAATATAATGTACAAATAAAGCGATAAAATGTGCAAATAAAAAATGTTTAAATACATAAAATCACGCATCTATTTTATTAGGACATAGGCGAGCATGTTTCGCCAGAAGCTTAATAATATAGTGTTCATGACAATTTAAAAGTATTACAAATTAAAAATTGGATGATAGTGTGGTAAAATTTGCAATATAATTATTTGCTCCGTGAAATAAAATATCTTTCCTCATTAAAATAACTACAGTGGATTAAAACATGTTCTTTGTCATCAACGGCATTGTAATCACATCTTGTACATAATAGTACATAGTATTATTTATGGGTGTGTTATTGTGTGTTCCTAGTTCAATCTGTAATGAATGTGAGGATAATCTCAGGCTGGCTAATGCCGACACTTCTTTTACATTCTTTAATAAAAAGAAATATGTTTCAATATAAAAAGTTAATTTAAAGGTTGCATAGGTACGTAATTTGGGATATAAAACAGAAATGTCATGTTCCCATTTATTGGTAAAAAGGGCTTAAATATTATTTTCCACATCTTTTTTAAACGATTCGGTACAATATATTTTTTGTGTTTTCCAGCAATCGAAAAGTTGAATTCCCGTCAACATTAATTTTACGTGTGCCACCCAGTTTTGTTTTCCTAATCGATCAAGCAGTATCTGAGTGCTATATTCCCGTCGCACGACACTTTCAGGAGGTAAAGAGAAAATATGACACCAGAATTTAAAAACAGAAATCTGTTGTAAAACTATTATAGATATAAATTATCTATCAATGAATTACAAGTTAACTGGCTCAGATCATAACTGGCTCAGATCATAAAAGCGGAACATTATAAAAATAAACAGATTAAGAATCAATAAAAATTATACTGATGATAATGGTCTTTATAATTATAACATAGATTTTGATCTGAATTCATTAGGCAAACATTAACTATAGGAGACCAAGCTGACAAAGGTAAAATACATAGCTATGTTTAATACATATTCCAAGAAATAAATTGAAGCAATATATTATTTTAAAGGATTAACTGCAATAGGACCGAAATTAATAACATATATAAAAGACCTTTCTGATACTATGAATAAACACTAACGATTGTTTGTTTCTGAGAAGCAGTTAATGTACACAATGTGTTAAAAAGGTGATATTATTTAGTCATAAATCATTATTCAAACCGTCAACTTCATTTTTCCATACATGTAAGATATCATGAGAAAAACAAGTCGACTGTTTGAATAATACTGGCTTTGAGGAATATATGCTTATATTTTCCGTGACTATATATGTTTCACAAGGCGGGATTTGTGACACCAACTGTTCGTATTACTCTTTGCACTTCGTGCGTGACCTGAGCATTATACAAAATTGAGGTCATGCCATCCGCCTGCGCACGCACCCCACAGATGAGACGAGGAAATCGAAGTCAATTGTGACGTCATATCCGTCCAAGTTTATGGTCTCACTCCATGCCTTCAAATATGCCTAGCTGTGTAACACATTAACCAGAGTGGCAGACAGACAGACAGATATTTTATTGACAGAAAGAAAGTCAATACAGACTTATTTGTCATAGAAATAAGAGATAGATATATACATGTATATACAGCATTGTTAATTTGTTTAAATCATGTGACAATATACATAGTATGACATACATAACTAAAAACATGTTAACTAGCATTTCCATAAAAAAACACTGGGTATTACGATAATATAGATGACTGTTACTTAAAATAAAATTGAAAGGCATTGCCAGGATATCATAGGGTCTATCATTTTGTTTCCCGCAGGAAAACCAGAGATAAAATAGCTACTATGTATGGCATGCGAATTATATATAGTAGCAAAAAAGACACTCTGGAAAGCGTAGAAATTAAGAATATATACAAGTGTATAATTATGCTACAGTAATTGAAGTAGGCTATGTATTAGGACAGTGTTAAAAAATGCACGATATTTTAAAAATAAAATATTATATCATGCAAGTACAATCGATGTGGCAATCCGCGAAACACTGGTAGCTCCGAGCCATGTGACCATGCAAGCACAGTCGCTATAAACTCGGAGACTCCCTGATATTGACTAGTGGTGTAAACTTAACAACGTAATAACAGTACTACTACCGAAACACAATATATACATACTAATAAAAGTCGGACATGGTGGTTCGTCGACTGCCAACAAAGTATAGCATCAGAACCATCCATATTATCGAGTGCTGCAGACTTAGTGATGCAATAACAATAACAGTTACGGATAATAAGTATGTGTGCCATTCCAGCAGGATATGGCACTCACACAATAACATTAAAGTTTATTTAATTAACTAGTGATTTATCATCTATATGGCCCTCGTACAAAAACATTACAGCTTATTTTAATTCACTATATTGTTTAGTTCATATCATTTCACTCACGACCTAGTTAGTACCACATACTTGGAGTTACAATCGAAGAAAAAACATACAATACATTGCTATGGGACAATGTCTCTGTTTACCTCAATTAATATATACTTGCAGTTTTTTGTCACTTCCTGCATACTCAGATATTATTATTAATTCATCGCCATTAACGTGATCACATTGATAAGGGATGTACAACTACACGATGTTGAACTTCTAATCTCTTGAATGGGGATTTAAAGTATTCACAGTTATTTGTTGACTTTGACCCGCACTTCAAAGCCAACAAGCTTTTCAAGCATTTAATATGCAGATAAACAACCGGTACTACTGAATTCACGCATAATAAGCTACTGTCTTTTGTGAAGCATTCACTGACTGCTGTCTCTGTGTCGTGTGCCCTGGTGCAGTGGTTAAAGCTGCCTGCTTAGAAGGTCGGAGGGCGCAGGCTCGAATCCCGCTCTGGCGTTCAAGTTTCAAAGGAAAAAAATGTTTATTCCCTGCTCATTCATAACGAGGAGCCTCTGTGACCGAGTAATAGCCAGCTCGGCCTCGGACCGCCAGGATTAGCATTTCGAATCATGTATCTGGAGGGTAGTGTCATCTCATTGATCTCACCATACTCAGAAGATTCTCCTGTCCCATTTTAGCCTATATATGCAAAAATATGCTATAAAACCCATTCATTTCATTTAATTGTCATTGTGGGGTACACTATTTCTGACTACGATCATGGTAGAAATAGTCCAAGAACTATTTTTTATCATTGTTTCAAAATTGACGCTGGCCCAATATTCACCCAACATCATAGTGTCATAGTGTTTGTGGGATATATATTCCAATATAATGTATTCCTGACTAGAATTCTAGAAGCCACTTTATTAGTATAACCTGCTACAGCCCCGGTGAGATGAAGTTCATCAAGTGATAAACGTTGATGAATGTTCTTAAACATTCATGAACATTCATCAATGGTTCATCAAGCCAGTTCCTGAACTGTGTTCATGAACTGTTCATCAAAACAGTTAATGACAAATCATGAATATTAATGAACACTTGATGAACTAATGTTGTTCATGAATTAGTTCATGAAGTTCATATGGAGAGTTTCATGGACAGTCATAAATTTTTATGAACTTGGTAGGATCAATTCAGGTTATAGCTAAGTTCATGATAGTTCATAAGAGAGTTTCATGAACTTTGATGAATTATTATGAACTTGGAAAGTCTTAATTCGGTTCATGGCTAGTTCATGAAAGTTCACGAAGGACTGTTTCATGAACTGTGATGAATTGGTATGAACTTGATTAGTCTCATTATTTAGTTCATGAAAGTTCATGAGAGATTTTAATGAACTTTGATGAGTCTTTATGAACTTGATAAGTCTTAATTCGGTTCATGAATAGTTCATGAAAGTCCATGACGGACTGTTTCATGAACTGTGATGAATTGTTATGAACTTGATTAGTCTCATTATTTAGTTCATGAAAGTTCATGAGAGAGTTTTATGAACTTCGATGAATTATTGTGAGCTTGATAAGTCTTAGTTCGGTTCATGGCTAGTTCATGAAAGTTCACGAGGAACAGTTTCATGAACTGTGATGAATTGTTATGAGCTCTAAATCTCAGTTTAGTTCATGGTTTGTTCATGAAAGTTCATCAACTGTGGTGAATGACAGCCTAATTACCCTGGCAAGTATGGTGTCAACTACGCAATGGCTAATTTACTAATTAAAAACTAAGTTTGAGTATCAACCACATAATACATAATATTTTAAAATAATTCGTTTCTCAGTTTTCTGTTCAGTTCTGTGTAATACTGTGAGAGGGGAGATCTATTTTTTTAATTAACAAAATAAAGTCTAACTAGCTTGTTGTGTTTATGTAGGAAGTAATCTCAGAAAAAATATAATTCTCAATCAAAATACTATATGTATTTTACAGGTCAAAAGACTTAGATTTGAAAGTGAATGAATTTTTATGAACAATTCGTGAACATTCATTAACATCAACACGAACTTAGTTTGGGAAGCTCATGAACTTAGTTTAAGTGTTGCTGGCTTATCTTGTTCTTTATAGAACCACCTGAGTTCTAGGTTGTTCATGAACAACCTCAATTTCATGAATATTAGGCTTGGAACTTCAGGTTGACAATTCATGAATTTCATGAACGTCTCATTTGTTGTTCAGGAACATTCGTGAATAGTTCATGAACACATATAATGAACGTTGATGAAACTTCATTGACTATCTGGTTCATGAATTATTAGAGTCTATGGCCGTTCATGAACTAGGTTGACAGTTCATGCATTCATGAATGTCTCATTTGTTGATCAGAAACATTCATGAATAGTTCATGAACACATTTAAGGAACGTTTATGAATGTTCACTAACTATCTGGTTCATGAATTTTTTGGGTTCATGGTTGTTCATGAACTAGCCCTGGTTCATGAATTATCTGAGTTCATGACCGTTCATGACAACCCATGTTCATGAACAAAGTGAGAGTTCATGAACAGAATAAGTTCATGAACTCATGAACTTTCATTAAAATTTCATTTGTTGTTCAAGAATATTCATGAACCGTTCATGAACACGTTGATGAACGTTCATGAACGTTCATAGTTTTTTGTTCACGAACATTCATGAACTATTTATGAATGTTCATGAACAGTTCATGATCATCTCACCGGGGAGACGCTCACTCATTCAGTAACCGACATGACATGATTCTCTGCATAGATAATTAAAATTTACACTCACTTGAAGTTGTGTCTCGCTGCAACTTCAAGTGAGGGAAAATTAATCATATTTGTTTCATTTCAGAACAAACATTTGAATCTTGATTTTTAAACACTCATTTCATTCAGAAGAACTAACTCTGAACCAATGTTAAGAACTTGCTGCCAATACTGGCACTATCGCGAGAAAGTTTTTTGTGCAAAAAGGCGAGAACAAGTCTCAGCTGCTGATACCTGAAACGGAAGCAGCTGATTTTGTTAGATTTGCACAGCATTGCTGTCATCCCCCTGCTGACAAGATATATATTACATACTCGTTTTTATTCGCCGCGAAACATCAGCTGTCTGTAAAAGATCTGAGATGACGAAAGTGAAACGACAAAGACAACTTCCGTCATTAACCCTTACAACACTGAATTATTGTTGTTTAAGCCATGGAGACCAAAGGGTTTTTACATTTTGAAATCATCATACATATCTTTGTGAGCTCTTTCAGCTTCATTTGAATACCTATGTTTTGGATCCACGGTTATTATGAAAGTTGTAATTATTTCACCGAAGGTATCGACTTTTAGAGGTCATAATTTGACGTCTGTTCCCTGCGCTGAAAGGGTTTATCTGATTGTAAAATTCGAAAAACGACGGATGTTTATGTGTAAAGTAAGCGGTTTCTTCTGTTTAGTTTGACACGGTCTTATTGTTAAAGAAAAACACTGTATTATTTTCTTTGTCCGACATTTTAAGCCAGAAATGGAGAGTCAGATTCTAACGTGTAATGACGGTCTGTACCAGGTCAACAATAACTCTCCATTCCCGGCTTAGAATGTGGTGGTCAAACAAAGAAAATAATGTAGTGGTGTGTTTTAATGAGTGAATAATGGAGTAATTGAGTGAGTGAGTCATCTTTTGACACTTTTTTCATCTCTGCCAGATTGTTCAATGAATTGAATTAGACGTTTCTCTGGCACTCCTTATGCTGCTAAACCGTATACACATTCAGACCAAGTATAAAAAGGAGCTTCATATGAAGCTGGTACTTGTGTTCTCTTTTCCAGCTTTAAATGAATGAAAAATAGAAACGAAAAATTTAGCAGAACGATGGTCAATTTGGGTGTATATTACTATGTTTTCTAGTGTAGATGGACGTGGCACAATGGTTAGAGCGTGGCGCTTTGCCGATGTCGCTGCAAATGTTTCTCCCTTCTCATATTGGGATATCGTTTCCTTGGGCAAGGCAATTACCCCTTAAATGCTTCACTTGACTCAGGTGAAAATGAGTACCTGGTAGGACAGAGATGGCAATGTGTATGATAAGTGCACTGCGCCGATATCGCTACAGGACTGTATGCTCTCCGAGATAAAAAAAATGAATCGGGCTTTAGGCCACCTTTGTGCACATATAGGCTAAACTGGGCCAGGAGAACCTCCTGAGGATGGTGAGATGAATGAGATGACACTGTCCTTCAGACACAGGATTCGAAATTCGAGCCCTGGCAGTCTGAGGCCGACCACGCTACTTCTCGGTCACGGAGGTTCCCCACAATACTGACTTTCACACGTGGATGGGGAAGAAACATTTTTTTTCTTTCAAACCGAGACCGGGAACAGAACCCCGAACTCTGGCGTGAAAGGCAGCGGTGCTAACCACTACCCTAGGGCCCCCGCCCAGTAATCAAATGAAGCGGGAAGAGTTAACTAAGCCATTTATGACGAATTCAAATTTAAAAGCAAACTTTTGCTACCATCGTGTATACACCAAGATTTCAGCGTTGTAAGACCTAAAGTGCTAATAGTATCGGTAGCAGTTTGGCTTTTCATGTCTCCTTCAAACAAGGCTCCCCACAATACTGACTTTTACACGTGGATGGGGAAGAAACATTTTTGTTTCTTTCAAACCGCCGAGTCCGGGAACCGAACCTCGAACTCTGGCGTGAAAGGCAGCGGTGCTAACCACTACCCTAGGGTCCCAGCCCCAATCCTGTCGTAGTCTCTCACCTATGATTATATGTGACCGGCTTTGGGCCTTTGATGCTTTGAGATACGTAATCTCAGGATGGTAACAAAGCAAACACAGTCCAAACCACATAGAGTGTAGGCCTATCTGACTTGTCCAAACAAACACTAATGTGAATTTATTTGCAGTGGTCCTTCGGGTGACCATGTGACGTATTGACAAGCAACAGGCCTGGATCTAGAAAACTACAGCAAGGACACACAGCGACTTGGTGGGATGGGTATGATGCAGAGCAGAACAAAACAGGGCAAAACAGAGCAACAAACAACATAACAGAGGTGTAAACATATCTGAGCTAAACAGGGAAAGGTAGAGACAGATCAGAGAATAGCTGTTTGCAGATGCTATGTAAGGCAATGTGATGTAATGTAATGCAATGCAATGCAATGCAATGCAATGCAATGCAATGCAATGCAATGCAATGCAATGCAATGCAATGCAATGCAATGTAATCAATAACTAATGCTTTGTGTCGCTTTCTGCAAAATCGTAGCAATATCTCTACAGAAGAAAGCCCGAGTTTGAGACTATGCTTTACTCTTAACGAATGTAGAGCAATGTTCTGTATATTGTATAGTATCATACACAGCCAAACATTCTCAAAGCTTTGCTCAATTTTAAACACTGTACACACTGCACCACGTGATCAAATATTTATTTTTATTATGTGGTTATTGAACATGTGGTATATTAACAGTTGGTATGAATCATATTCATATTCATATTTTCAACTCGGTTGTACGTATAATGATAGTCCACGCCACTCTAATTCTGTGAAACGCAGTGACGTCACCAGAAACCGTTTTGAATGGGAACTCGGTGAAAACAAAGTTATATAAGACCCCCACCTCCATACTTCATAGTATTGGCTAACTCGGTGACAACAATGGAGGTCAAGGCTATTGAGTTTCACAGAATATATCTCTTAACGCTAGGCTGGTTTCGTATGAAGTGCGAGCATTAAATCAACAATGTGTACATTTCGCAGGCCTGCTAGGTCAACACTCAGGTTATCTCAGACGTAAACTTAAATGTGGTTTCATCGTCCACGCCGCTGACCCAAACATTTATCAGTGCTTTGAGTTGACATCTCGTAAATGAAATGAATGGGGTTTAGGTCACCTTTGTGCACATAAAGGCTAAACTGGGCCAGGAGAATCTCGGGTGATGAGATGAATGAGATGACACTGCCCTCCAGACAGGATTCGAAATGCGTTTTTTCTGAGTTATCTCAGATGTTGATCTTATGTCTAGACAACGCTGTCAAACGTTAATATCTGAGTACAGACCAAATCGTGACGTTGTCACCGGAGTAATGACGCCACCCCAGGAGGTGAGATGTGTGATTATTCCTCCCTCTACACAAACTCTCACACCCTGAGTCGGTAGAGGTGGCGACCAAATGACAGCTATGTTAACAGTGTGATCTCAGTGTGAGTCCTGACCTTGAGATGACCTTCACTTGACCGTCACTGGTCAGTCTGTCCTTGACCAGTCATGTAGTGATCACCGGTGGACATTGTTTGGTCACGGCCTGTCAGAATAACACTTTTCCAGAGAGATTGTTATGTCCACGACACAAAACACAATATTGTGTATTAGGTATGGACAGTCGAAACCTTAAAATAACAGTTGCAATTCTATTTAAGCAAAAACGTTGAATCAATGTTGTTTTAATGTTGGGCTAACGTCGGGGATAGTGATGCAACATTAAGTCAACAATGAGACAAGGCAATGTGTGTACTGGGCACTCTGAATGCGATCCAGATTTGCACAAACAAATATAATATTTATTTAAAAGTTAAAAAGATCAGTGGGGAATTCTGAAATTTGAAGTCCGAAGTCTAAATTTCCAGTTCAGAATGGCTGCCAAAAAACTCTAAGGAAAATTACAATCGATCTTTTATAATAAAAATAATCCAACAAAATTCAAAATGGCCACCACAAAAACTAATAAAACCTAACCCAAATATAATTGTTACTTGAAAAGGCACAATTCATGTCTAGTTAAGTTTGCATCGTTATTAAAGCGATGAAGTGAAGTTTAGTCTAACTAGATTTAAATATGAATGCATTGTAGCTGGTCAAAGATTAGGACGGGAGCCCTGGTGCAGTGGTTAAAGCTGCCTGTTTTGAAATTCGGAGATCGCAGGCTCGAGCCCCACTCTGGCCTCTAAGTTTCAAAGCAATAACATGTTTTTTTCCCCACTGACTAGTAAAGATTCAATATTGCGCGGAGCCTCCGTGACCGAGAGGTGACGAGCTCGGCCTCATGCCGCCAGGACTCGAATTATGAATCATGTCAATTCATTCATCTCACAATCATCAGGAGGTTATCCTGGACCAGTTTAGCTTATATGTACACAAAGGTGGCCTACAACCCCACTAATTTCATGTTATTTGGTAAAAGATTATCTAAAGCTGAACCACATTGCAACTGCATGACCAACCCCGGTTACAGCTTAGATACCACATGGTTTAGAGGTCAGGTCTACCCATTTATATTTCAATGTACTTATAATATGTATTTAACCAGACCACGGGGATGTCTATGATTCGTCCTGCCTAATATGGATGTATCTGTTGTGGTCCTTATAGTGATTCAGTAAAGTATTGTTGACAGACGATGACAAACAGCAGGGATGTTAGTTGATAAACTAAATAGAGAATAAAATGTAACAAACGTGATTCACATGATGGAGAACAGAAAAAACGTAGACACGAGAGAATCAGCAGAGCAGAGCAGAGCAGAACAGAGCAGAGCAGAACAGAGCAGAGCAGAACAGCGCAGAGCATAGCAGAGCAAAGCAGAGCAGAGCAGAGCAGAGCAGAGCAGAACAAAATAGAACAGAACAGAACAGAGCAGAGCAGAACAAATCAGAACAGAACAGAACAGAGCAGAGCAGCACAGAGCAGAGCAGATCAGAGCAGAACAGAACAGAGCAGAGCAGAGCAGAACAGAACAGAACAGAACAGAACAGAACAGAACAGAACAGAACAGAACAGAACAGAACAGAAAAGAACAGAACAGAGCAGAGCAGAGCAGAGCAGAGCAGAGCAGAGCAGAGCAGAGCAGAGCAGAGCAAAGCAAAGCGGAGCGGAGCGGAGCGGAGCGGAACGGAACGGAACGGAGCGGAGCGGAGCGGAGCGGAACGGAACGGAACAGAGCAGAGCAGAGCAAAATGGAGCGGAGCGGAACGGAACGGAACTGAGCGGAGCGGAACGGAGCGGAACGGAACGAAACGGAACGGAACGGAACGGAGCAGAGCAGAACAGAACAGAACAGAACAGAACAGAACAGAACAGAAAAGAACAGAACAGAGCAGAGCAGAGCAGAGCAGAGCAGAGCAGAGCAGAGCGGAGCGGAGCGGAGCAGAGCAGAGCAGAGCAGAGCAAAGCGGAGCGGAGCGGAGCGGAACGGAGCGGAACGGAACGAAACGGAACGGAACGGAACAGAGCAGAGCAGAGCAGAGCAGAGCAGATCAGATCAGAACAGAACAGAACAGAACAGAGCAGAGCAGAGCAGAGCAGAGCAGAGCAGAACAGAACAGAACAGAACAGAACAGAGCAGATCAGAGCAGAGCAGAGCAGAGCAGAGCAGAGCAGAGCAGAGCAGAGCAGAGCAGAGTGGAGCAGAGTGGAGCAGAGCAGAACTGAGTGGAGCAGAGCAGAGCATAGCAGAGCAGAACAGAACAGAGTGGAGCAGATTACAGAACAGAACAGAAAGGAACGAAACATAACTGAGCAGAAATTGATGTGCAGCTACCATTTCATTGTGTATTTGGTCAATGTACGTTGAATACCTAATATATGTTATAATATCATAACATCATCACCGAGCTTCACTGAGTGCGAGAGAGCCACCTAGATATCTCCATATCGTTGTGAAAGCATTGGGAGCATCCCTTATATACAGGGAGCATCCCGGGCAGTCTGACCTCTACAGGACAGGAAGTGACCTAGACATTGCGTATGCTCTGTGTTGTCTGACAAAAGGTCACCAACTGAGAGTAAATGTGAACCCTTTAGTGCTGAGATCGATTTTTGACGTTAGAATCTCACGTCAAAAGTCGATACCCACACTGAAGGGGTTAAAAAATATAAAATTATCTTCGGCAAACTATCCGTTTATAAGATGGTGGAAATAGATGTAGCTATCGGTGTCTAGTAAATACATATATACCTTAAAAATTATGCTTCACAATGCAATTCGTTGAATAAACTTAATAATGCATTTAATTCCCCATTCCCAGGTGCTTAAACCTAAAAAGTTTCAAAGTTCAAAATTGTGTTATTTAGGCTTATATCATCGTAAATCTCCACCCTTCATTTGAAAGAGCGACTTTAAACTTCTGAGTTCGTTCCCCACGCTGAGGGGACAAACAGGTTATAAAGGATTATGTGCATAATTTGGCTAAACAGATCAGTACTTACAAACCCTCCCCCCCCCCCCCATTGTGAAAAAAGTCATTTCTACAAAAAACGAAACACTCACCCTGTATTAAAGTGATGTTGGGCCAGCGTCCTAGACGGTGGACCAACGTTAGCCCAACTCATGGTCTGATTTACTATCATCCCGACACTGCTATTACACTTAGGGGAGAGTGGGGGTAAAGCGGGTCAATTATTGGTTCTCCCACCATGAAAATCAGTGTCTCTATTATCACACCGAGGAGACTGGAGTAAAACGTGCCACGTAGGAAACAGTCAGATCAACTGTCATGCTGCAATAAACATAGGGGTCTCCAGTTAAAACCACTGCCCGCTGTGACCTCACGGCTGGAATAACAAATGTAATCCTTTGACACTGACAGTGTTAACACTGCAGAGTTTTACGCAACTGCCTGGGTTTAGCATCAGAGGCGGAGAGCACAGCAAAAGCTGTGTTTTTTATGTATAGGATAAAGCTTGAGGAACTCGACATTCTTAGCTTTGAAAAGGCCGAAGCCGAAGGCCGAGGCCTTTTCCACAGCTAAGAATTTAGGGGTCCGAGGATTTTAACTGACTTAAAACACATCCAACCATAATGGAAATCCCCCATAATCAACAGTTCGGTCACACCTGACTGATTATAGTAGCAATATGCCTACCATGGTAATTGGTCTGTACTTGATCAATAATAACTCTCCATTCCCGGCTTAGAATGTGGTGGTCGGACAAAGAAAAAAATGTAGTGGTGTGTTTTAATATGCTGGTATCCAGTGTAAGCTCAGATCAACAATTTCATGCAAATGTGATGGTCACCATACTCAAATGATAGATATATATAAAGACTGACGCTTAAATCCGCAAGTTGATGCATTATTCCAATGATATGTAAATGTGTTTTAGAAACGTCATTGATCAAACAAAAATGTATTAATTCATTACTCAATCGATCATCAGGTTTTGGGGGCACAGCTTTACGAATGGTCACACCCTGTATCGCACACGGCGTCTGTAATTACGATAACATACGACCTCTTACAATCAGTGGATGAATAGTTTCACGCTTCTCATTCTGTGAAACGCAGTGACGTCACTCTGTGAAAACAAGGTTATATAAGACTCCCTCCCCATACTTTATTCTGTATAACTCAGTAACGTCACTCGGTGAAAACAAGGTTATATAAGACTCCTCCCTCATACTTCATTGTATTAGCCAGCTCGGGGAAAATAAAGGAGGGCAAAGTCATTGAGTTTCACATAATTCATTGGAGTTATATTTATCGGTACTGAAAGGGTTAAATTAAAAAAAAATGATTACATTTTCGTGTCCATGTATTGACAACGAATATTCGCATTGAAAGCTAGTCTTCTGAATAAACTATAGCGAGTACAATTATATACATGTACATTTAGGTCAGGTTTGCAAACGTCAACACAATGAGAAAACGGACTACGCGTCTATGCTGGTTTTAGAAAAAAATCAGAAGTGAGAAAAAGTCTCCATCAAAATGAATAATGTAATAAACACAGCTTTTCACTATTGCCTGTTACACTGAGTGCGCAATAGCGCATCCGACCTCATTGTGACACGAAAACGCTATTTACAAAACACGAAAAACCTTCTTTGAGCTCAACTGACATAATACGTATACAGGTTATGTATAACAAGATACTTTGTACTTTTCTTAATAAATACAAAGCATGAGTTTACGAACACTATTAAAAAACTGACCCGCTTCTATAGTTTAGGATCAAATAAATAAAGATTCAATAAATGTTGCTTTAGATCAAAATTATACATATTTCATTTTTGCATATTAGATACAGCTTATTGGTGATGGGCGTAATGGTTCAGCGACTAAATTTATGCTAATTATCCATCACGTCCTGGTGTGGCTATCTCAAGTGATCAAATGAGCATTTAGAACTCTATTTATATATTTGCCTTCTAAGATTTGTCTGACAGTGTTTGTACCATAAACATCAGAAGACATCCAGGCATCATCTACGTCAATATATTCAGTGGAAAATCGTACATCACATAGAGCTGTGTGAAACTCACCTATGCAGAACACGAATATAGTTTTGAATTCAGGATGCAGTAGTTATACACGACGAGCCTTTTCATATAGCGCCATATCAAATGGTACCAGTACCAGTTTTTCTATTGGGTCACATTATAGGAACATTGTCTACATAAAAAGTCATTTTGAACACATAAAAGTTTTATTTAGCCACATAAAAAAATATCCTCTACTACAGAAAAGTCATCTTGGCCACAAGAAACATCATCTTGTGCACATAAACAGTACTCTTAACCACATAAGAAGTGGTCCTGGTCACATAAAACGTTATCTTGGTCACATAAAAAGATATCTTGGCCACGTAAAAAGTCATATAAGCCACGTAAATAATCAATCTTGATCACACAAAACCTCATCTGACCACATAAAATTATATATTGGCCATATAAAACCTTCTCTTCGCCATATAAAACCACTTAAATCGTATCTTGGTCATACGAAACGTTATATTGGTCCCATAAAAAGATATATTGGCTTCCTTCCCCCCAAAAAAATCACAAAAATAAAAAATCACAATAACAACATAAAATATCATCATGGCCGCATAAAAAGTGATCTTGGTAACATACAACAATCTGAACCACATAAAAAGTTATCGTGGTTACAGAATGTGTCATCTGGCCACATAAAGAGATCTAGGCAACACCAAAAATCATTTTGGTGACATCTTTGCCACATACAAAAGTTATGGGTACACAAAATGTCATCTTGGAAAAAGTCATCTTAACCACATAAAAAGTGATATATATCGCCAAGAGTCATCTTTGCGATATAAAAAGTCATCTTGGTGATATCAAGTCATATTGGCCACATAAAAAGTCATTTTAGCAAAATAAAAGTAATCTGGATCATTTAAAAAGTGATTTTGATCATATAAAGCATCATCTTAACCACATTAAAATTGATGATGGTCACCATCTTGGATAATATTACCAGAAATGGATTATTCGAACAAAAGCAAAGCAAAAAGAAGTACGTGTATTGCATTTGTTTTAATTTGTTTCTTAAGAATCGTATATTTGGCTGTACAGTTGATTTCGATATTGAAAATAAATTACTTTGTCGCAAAGATTTTACCTTGGAATTGACCTCTTATGTTGATTATGACCTTGAATCATTATAACATTATCAGAAATGGATTATCCAGACAAAAACACACCAGAAAGCGGTATTACACTTGTTCCTAGCTTTATTTTTTGAAAGGTTAAGCATACAAACTGTGGTCCACAAATAGGATGGCGGCCATTTTGGATTGATGCAAATTATGTGTTCTTCCACTAACTGGATTTTAGGGGAGTTTATTTATTGATGATTCTGAATCGATTGATAACAAATAAAAACTTTTGCAATTGGTGGTGTTTTTTTCCTATTTTGACTAGACTATATATAACACAAGACAAAGGACCAGCTCGCACACATCACCCATCTGTGCATAATTGTTTAAAAATAAATCACTGCTGGGTTTATTTGCAACAACAACTGTTACAGCAACATCAGCGAAATTAAATAACTTAGACAATGCCGACATGAGTATGAGCCCAAAACAAGTCAAGGATTGCCTTTTCCATACCCTGAGAGTGAGTGAGTAATATATTGAGGAACGTTTTCGGATTCTCACGTCAAATGTTGATCCCCGCGATGAAATAGCTAAAGGGTTAGGCCTATCAAGAATTACGAGTATGTGTATAATATTTTACACGAATCAGTAATCACCCCCTCCCCTACCACCCCCACCCCCCTCCCCCTCATCGTAGCAAATGTATTCTCTACAAAAATAAAAAAATTCCCGTCAACATTAATTTTACGTGTGCCACCCAGTTTTGTTTTCCTAATCGATCAAGCAGTATCTGCGTGTTATATTCCCGTCGCACGACACTTTCAGGAGGTAAAGATAAAATATGACACCAGAATTTAAAAACAGAAATCTGTTTTAAAACTATTATAGATATATCGATCAATGAATTACAAGTTAACTGGCTCAGATCATAAGAGCGCAACATTATAAAAATAAACGGATCAAGAATCAATAAAAAATTATACTGATGATAATGGTCTTTATAATTATAACATAGATTTTGATCTGAATTCATTAGGCAAACATTAACTATAGGAGACCAAGCTGACACAGGTAAAAGACATAGCTATGTTTAATACATAGTCCAAAAAATAAATTGAAGCAATATATTATTATAAAGGATAAACTGCAATATTGCTAATGGATTTAATAATAACTTCTTTGCCATTGTAGGACCAAAATTAATAACATTTATATAACATATAAACAACATACCTTTCTGCTACTATGAATAAACCCTAACGATTGTTTGTTTCTGAGAAGCAGTTAATGTACACAATGTGTTAAAAAGGTAATATTATTTAGTCATAAATCATTATTCAAACCGTCAACTTCATTTTTCCATACATGTAAGATATCATGAGAAAAACAAGTCGACTGTTTGAATAACACTGGCTTTGAGGAATATATGCTTACATTTTCCGTGACTATATATGTTTCACAAGGAGGGATTTGTGACACCAACTGTTCTTATTACTCTTTGCACTTCGTGCGTGACCTGAGCATTATACAAAATTGAGGTCATGCCATCCGCCTGCGCACGCACCCCACAGATGAGACGAGGAAATCGAAGTCAATTGTGACATCATATCCGTCCAAGTTTAGGGTCTCACTCCATGCCTTCAAATAAGCCTTGCTGTGTAACACATTAACCAATGTGGCAGACAGACAGACGGATATTTTATTGACAGAAAGAAAGTCAATCCAGACGTGTTTGTCATAGAAATAAGAGAGAGATATGTACATTTATATACAACATTGTTAATTTGTTAAAATCATGTGACAATATACATAGTATGACATACATAACTAAAAACATGTTAACTGGCATTTCCATAAAAAACACTGGGTATTACGATAAAATAGATGACTGCTACTCAAAATAAAATTGAAAGGCATTACCAGGATATCATAGGTTATATCATTTTGCTTCCCGCACGAAAACCAGAAATAAAATAGCTACTATGTATGGCATGCTAATTATATATAGTAGCAAAAAAGTCTGGAAAGCGTAGAAACCTAAGAATATATACAAGTGTATAATTATGCTACAGTAATTGAAGTAGGCTATGTATTAGGACAGTGTTAAAAATTGTACGATATTTTAAAAATAAAATATTATATCATGCAAGTACAATCAATGTGGCAGTCCGCGAAATAGGTAGCTCCGAGCCATGTGACCATGCAAGCACAGTCGCTAGGAGCTCAGAGACTCTCTGATATTGACTAATGGTGCAAATTTAACAACGTAATAACAGTACTACTACCGAAACACAATATATACATACTAATAAAAGTCGGACATGGTGGTTCGTCGACTGCCAACAAAGTATAGCATCAGAACCATCCATATTATCCAGTGTTGCAGACTTAGTGATGCAATAACAATAACAGTTACGGATAATAATTATGTGTGCCATTCCAGCAGGATATGGCACCCACACAATAACATTAAAGTTTATTTAATTAACTAGTGATTTTTCATCTATATGGCCCTCGCACAAAAACATTACAGCTTATTTTAATTCACTATATTGTTTAGTTCATACCATTTCACTCACGACCTAGTTAGTACCACATACTTGGAGTTACAATCGAAGAAAAACATACAATACATTGCTATGGGACAATGTCTCTGTTTACCTCAAATTAATATATACTTGCAGTTTTTTGTCACTTCCTGCATACTCAGATATTATTATTAATTCATCGCCATTAACGTGATCACATTGATAAGGGATGTACAACTACACGATGTTGAACTTCTGATCTCTTGAATGGGGATTTAAAGTATTTTAGTCAGGGCCCATTTTTTCAAAAAGAAGCATTCTTAAAGTTTGTAAGGCATTTCTTAGTAGAATTTGTCATGCAGTTGTTTTCACACAATTCGGATATGCTGATTCCAAATCTGCCCCATGCCAAGCTCTATTTTTAGTTTTTCCCTTTCAAAATTGCAAAACAAAATGGCCGCCAAAATAGCAGATAAAGTCTCAATTATCATGATTATACATCATGTCTGGGTGCACAGCGGACAAATAAACTTGACTTTCGTGTTCAAAATAAAATTTTCGTTTTGAGGAATTTCATGTTCTAAGACGTGGTCAACTTTCACGCAAAAAATCCAAGATGGCCGCCAATAATGCAGAAAGTACCATACCGTTTTTCTAAAAGTCATAGAAAGTTGTTTTTGGTGGCTAAATATAGGTTTTTAATACCAATAAATCTAGTACAATACAGTAATAACCTCTAACTATTAACTTACATGTAGTTTCTGAGAATAAATCCAAGATGGCCGCCAATTATACAGCAAGTACAATAGCCATTTTTCTAAATGTCGTAGGGAGATATTTTTGGCACTTAAATAGTTTTCTGATACAAAAAAATTACACAGCATAAAAAAACTCAACTTCCATGTTACATGTAATTACGGGGAATGCAAAAATATGAATATTTAAAAACATATCATATGTGTATATCTCAGATTTGCATGAATGCCATCATCTTTCATAATGATAATGCTCGAATAGTCACCCTCATCAATATATTGATCTTATATGTGTGCAGCTTCGGAATTGATGTAGCGACTCCTTGATAGGACGCCATTGGCTACTTTCTCGTGGTCCTAATTCACACTTAAGCAAACTAAATGTGATAGTTATTCAGGTTGAGCAGGAAGCTTTTACACGAGAACTAGTTGCAGTTGTCCATCAATGAAGCTTCAACCACAGTCTCAGAGATGTTTATAATACTGTTATCTGGCCATAGCTGTATTTATTGCTAAACAGGCCTAAAATACAAGGGAAACAATATCCACTTTTTGTGGCAGGGGTTATTGACGAAGATGATAGCCTAACATTGAAATACTCCAATTGGCTTAAGTTCTAGTTCTGGGTGTTTATGGAATAATTTTAATGTCTGTCTTTTAGAATTGATGTGCTAGTGTTGTGGAAGCCATTGAGACGGTTGAATGGTACGATAAATATCACCAGTTCTAGGTTTACACAGCTAGGCATTGCTATGATGAGAACGTTTTGAAAGCAGAATGAGCAAGCTTATATCACTTCCTACGACTACCATATTGTCAGTAGCTGACAGTACGATTGCCGTAATAACATTTAACGTCTTATCATGTACCTCAGTATTTTTCACACTTAAATACCAGTGTTCATTGCATAGGTGAATGGAATTGTTCTTTTCCAAAAGTGGTGAATTTGAACATTGAACCGAAACTGTACTGCCCTCCTCCCTGATTCTGTATTTTATGTTATATATTCATCTGAGATACCATCGCAGTGTGCATGGAAATGTTTTTGGTGTAGGATACATGTGTCTTGCATAGATTATTAGATGATCAATGTTTATTACAAAAGAATGTAATAGATAAGTAATAAATACTCTGTATGAATGATAATTAATCTACTATGTCTGGAGGAGACATATAGTTATTGGGGACCTAAATATCTTCACGTCCATCATATGATTTCATCACTTTATATATGCTAAGACTTCTTGTCTTTAACATTGATACCTCGTCCTGCAAAATAGGGTGGTCGCTCCCATACCACTTCCAGACACAACTGAACCTGTTGGGTCATTGCATATTATGTGAGAGTGATAGCTTATATCTGATTAGAAGCATGCATGACCAGAACCTACTGATTCCTCATACATTCTACCATATCACGACCACATCTAGAAAGTTTTTGTATTTTATGTTAATCTTCATAAAAACATCCTGATCGTGCTACAAATGGTATTATTGCCCCAATTACCACATATTCTGCATCATATCTTGTTGCAATAGTGTACCCAATAATATTTGGTGACTTGTTCATGACACTCTATAGCATTTAGTTGCCAAGACTAGGTTAGTTACTAACATCTTCTGAAGATGGTGTATGTTCATACTATATTTATAAAATAAATTCATCGTCAGTATTTTCAACATTACCCTAGCGTATCCTCAACCATCAATCGTATATGCCCAAAACATATATAAGTCAACTTCTGCACCAAATTACAGATTCCCGATATCGTTTAACTGTATTTTATCATAGTTATTGATGGTGATAACATCTATCTCATTTAAGTTAGGGGAGTAGAAATATGTGTAGCCTACATTACGGTTTTGTGTGGTTCTCTGAGCCGATGGTTGGGACTTTATTCGTTCAATTATGTCTGAAAACTGTGTTATAAGCGCAATACCAGGCTTTTGTACGGTATCTATTCTGATTGAAAATATAAAAAATAAGATGATACTATTATTATGATTATGTAAATTGTCAATCCGATTGAGAAACATATCTTTTATGTGATGTGCACGTTTTAACCAGCACAATATAACTAGTTACTAGAATCATAAATTGTTATATTTAAACGACTTCTTGTCTCAATAGGAACGGAACATGTATGTGTGTCATTATTGTGATGGTGGGGGGGAGGGTGTTACCTCCACGTGGTCCCCCTGGTAACTTCTTTTTAGAAGGCTAAACACACCCTCAACCTGTTTGCCGTGGGTTGCATCCCGTATAGGTGGGAGAAGGGATCCTGGTGGTTGAGGGCGTAGGAGCCTGCGGACTCCATACTCCCAACACACCACTTTGGCCCTTATCTCATTGAGACGGGCGGTCTGGTGGGCCCGGCCAGATCAATCGGCTTTTGTCTCTTGGCTTGATGTCCATAATTGTCTAATATCATCCTCACCTCTCATCATCAACCTTTTTTTTGACGCATGTATACAGTTTCATTCTCATTTACAACTACATGATCATGGACATCACGTCATTGTGGCTTATGGGCTAATCTGGTGGAGGAATGTGTACATGGTGATTATTGAAATTGCTGTTCTTCTGCTTCGAGTATATCGCTCAGGTAGCTCTGGCAATACTTCCTGCTGGTTTTCCCGGGAAGGTTGTCCCCTGGTAGGGCTCCGAGGAGGGTGGAGAGCCTGAGCAATGAAAAACATAGCCTATCAACCATGGATAGCGACAATTCACCCCCGACTACCTCGAACACAAAAAAAAGACGAAAAAACACAGAAGAATCGGATATCGACAATGAGTCTAGAGCTCGATACAATCAAATAAGACAAGCATACAAAAAGGGCATATACTATTTCCTAGGTTTTTGATGATGATGCCTGATGATGAGGAGAAATCCCTTCACAAGCTCTCATCTTTTGCCATACAAAAGGGCATCGAAGGTTTGGCTAGAGAGCCTAAGTCCATCAAGCGGCTGAGATCCGGTGACCTCTTAATTGAGGTTGACCGAGGATCTCACTCTACCAACCTTCAAAAAGCTACAGAGCTTGCGGGAAAACCCATCAAGGTTTCCCCGCATAGGACACTAAACACCTCGAAGGGTGTAATCCGGACACCTGAGTTGAGGAACACAACCAATGAGGAGATCATTGCTCAACTCGGGCATGCCGGAGCAAAAGAGGCACAAATACTAACTAAGAAAGTGGACGGCAAAATAGTCAAACTGAATACGGCCATCATTACCTTCAGGTTTCCAACTCCACCGGAAACCATGAAGATGGGTTTTGAAAGGGTCAAAGTCCAACTATACGTGCCTCAGCCTTTGAGGTGTTTTAAGTGTCAGCGCTTTGGACATCACAGGGAAAATTGCAAGAGGGATGAAGTCTGTGGTCAATGTGGTCAGCCAGACCACAATGACTCCTCTTGCAACAACCCTGTGAAATGTGTAAACTGTAGTGAGAAACACACTGCTTTCTCGAAAGATTGCCCTGTATGGCAGAAGGAGAAGGAGATTCAGAAAGTTCGCACCGAGCAGAAGATCTCCTTCCCAGAAGCCAGGAAAATAGTTGAGGGGAAGAACAACATACCAACAAGGTCATTTGCTAGTGTTGCTGCACGGAAGGTTGTGTCTGTTGGTTGCCAGACTGATCCCATAGTGATCATGCCTGCGACGGGTGCAACTGTTAGTGCGGTAACGTTAGCAAACCCCCAGATACAAAAAAAACCTGGAATACAAAAAACAACAAATGTCGCTACAACAACAGCAGAACCAATTGTAAAGCATGCAAACACATCAGCAGCAAACACAAAACAATCTGGCTCTGCTGATAAAACAAAAGCAAGTAGACTAAGCACTCGAAAATCTGAAACAGTTACTAATAAATAAAAAGATGATTCAAAGAGCTCAGAGAAACAAAAGCCTAAAATAAAACCCAAGCCAAAACCACCAGATAGGCTAACAAAGGCAATGAAAAACCCAGTCTCCACTTACAACCAATTCCAAGCTATGGAAGTAGTAGAGCCTGCAGATGATGAGGACGGCAGCGATGATGGGTAAGCCTTAAGCTTGCGCCTACTGCCGCTGCAATCCATGCACAGTTGAACCCAGGGAAAAAGAAACAACCATAAATGGCCCACAAAATAATACAATGGAACTGTCGAGGGTTAAGGTCAAATTACAATGACCTTGCTATTCTTCTGCAGGACCACAGCCCAACAGCTGTGTGCCTGCAGGAGACTAACTTAAAACCTAACACTAACATAAGTTTCAAAAACTATACAATGGTCAATTGTTTTGGCCCTGCCAATAATGAAAGGGCCTGCTGGGGTGTCTCTATCCTTGTGAAGGACGGAACACCACATCAACATATAACATTAAAAACTAATTTACAGGCTGTGGCGGTTAACATAAACTGTCACAGACCAATGACGATATGCTCTGTTTATTTACCGCCAAACCGCTCAGTAGATGTTGTTGAATTGAGGCAGATGGTAAAACAATTGCCTAAACCCTTTATGCTACTGGGAGATTTTAACGGGCACCACACAATGTGGGGCTGTAGGGACATCAACCCACGGGGCAGAATAATAGAAGACTTCCTCTCAGAGGAAAACCTCTGCATTTTTAATGATGATACCACCACCTATTTACACCCTGCTTCAGGATCTGCAACAGCCATTGACCTATCCTTGTGTGATCCCGATTTATATTTGGATTACACTTGGAGGGTCAACGAGGATCTCTGTGGCAGTGATCATTATCCTATATTTATAGAGAGCAACAACTCTATTGTTGAAGAAAGAGTGCAGCATTGGAGGCTGCACAGAGCAGATTGGGAGGCCTTCCAACAGTCTTGTGGGGAGAGCCTCACAATCTCTCAATTTGAAAATGAAGAGGGGGTTGATGACCCTATAGCCCTTTTTACAGCCAAGTTACATAATATAGCAGATAAAAGCATACCCAAAACCTCGACAGTTCCCAAAAAACTCGACAAACCCTGGTTTGATGAAGGTTGCCGAAAGGCAATAGACAAAAGGAAAAAATCCTTGCAAAATTTTAAAAAACATCCAACTAGACAAAACCTTGACGGATATAAGAAAGATTACGCTAAAGCTCGACGCACAATCAGTGAAGCCAAGCGGCAATCTTGGAGAGCATATGTCTCCACACTAAATAATAATACATCGGCAAAACATACTTGGCAAATGCTGCGCAGAATCAGTGGCAAGAGGAAAGATAAAACCATCAAGTACCTTGTCACTGATTCTGACACAATAACCAATAAAACGGATATTGCAGAAACGCTGGCGACATCCTTCGCTGCTAAATCATCGCCAGATCATTATCAGGAAAAATTTCGAAAGATTAGGGACAAGGAGAAGGAGAACACATTGGACTTTGAGTCAGATAATGACGAAAAGTACAATGTTGATTTCTCTAAACGAGAATTAATTAAATCTATCGCTCAGGCAACTGATTCGGCAACTCTGATGAAATTCACTACCAGTTTCTGAAACATTTGCCTGATGTATCACTTGATCTGTTGCTTCTACTCTTGAATGATCTGTGGCAATCTCAGGATTTCCCAGATGGATGGAGAGAAGCAACAGTGATCCCGATCCCTAAACCTGGAAAAGATCGAACAGATCCTAATAATTATAGGCCAATAGCATTGACAAGTTGTCTTTGCAAAATCATGGAGCGCATAATCAATCATCGTCTCACATGGTTTTTACAAGACAATAACATAATAACTAAATATCAATGTGGTTTTCAAAAAGGAAAGAGCACCACAGACCATTTGGTCAGACTAGAGACTTATATCCGTCAAGGTTTTGTTAAAAATCAACATACACTTGGGGTATTTTTTGATTTAGAAAAGGCCTATGATAACACATGGAAGGGTGGTATCATGAAAGATCTCAATGAAATGGGCCTCAAGGGTAGATTACCCTTATTCATTGACAATTTTTTAAAGGGGAGAAAATTTAAAGTCCGCTTAGACAACACCCACTCTTCACTAAATCCACAGGAGGAGGGTGTCCCACAAGGTAGTATCCTTTCACCAACTCTATTTACCGTTAAAATAAACAGTATAATTGATGCTTTACCAGACGATATTGAAAAATCATTATATGTTGATGATCTGGCTGTTTACTGCCAGTCAAGCAATATGGCAATAATTGAGCGGCGCCTGCAAGGTTGCCTCGATACGTTGGTGACTAGTGCGGATGAGAACGGCTTTAAATTTTCTCCCACAAAAACTTTATGTGTACACTTTTGCAAAAAAAATGGCTTACAGCCTGAGCCTAATCTCAAATTATATGGACAACAGCTTCCTGTTGAAGAGCAGGTCAAATTTCTTGGTCTGTTTTTCGACAAGAATCTCAGTTTTATTCCACACATCAAATATATGAAAGATAAGTGTAGGAAAGCATTACAATTACTACGAGTTATATCCAGCAAGGATTGGGGTGGTGACCGGACAACCTTACTGAGGATTTACCGGTCTCACATCAGATCCAAACTGGATTATGGTTGTATTTTTTATGGTTCAGCGAGACGATCGTACTTAGCAGTACTTGATCCAATCGCGAACTAAGGTTTGAGATTATGCTCAGGGGCATTTCGAACATCACCAATCGAAAGTCTTCAGGTGGAGACCGGTGAGCCCTCTTTAGAGACTCGCCGGTTGAAGCTGAGCCTGCAATACTATATGAAGATGAAAGCAAATCCTGAGAACCCGGCATACTCGTGTGTTGTCAACCCTGAATACAAGAGATTGTTTAATAACAAGCCAGGGACTATACCTCCTTTGGGTATAAGACTCCAACCCCATCTGGAGGACATGGAGGTGGAGCTCGACGCAATTAGCGTTGTACGCTCACCAGAATGTCCACCTTGGCTTCTTCAACAGCCTAATATACTTTTTAACCTCTCAGATCTCAGGAAGGGAGACACCTGTCCCCTTGTCTTCCAGAGCATGTTGCTTGAGTTATTTTGTAGATTTCCGGGGCACCGGAGGATGTATACTGACGGATCAAAGGAAGACAAGAGGACAGCTATGTCCTTTGTCTGTGATGATCATGAATTTAGTTGTCGTATCAACGATGAGGCTTCAATTCGCACAGCAGAGCTGTTAGCTATTGAAGCTGCCATCGAATACATATGGGATAGTAATGACGAGGAGTTCATGATCATCACAGACTCGCTATCTTCATTGCAGGCTCTTAAGAGTCAAAAACTCAACAACCCAATTGTTTCCAATATTTTGCATATGTGTCACTACTTGTCTGGGCACAAGGACATTATTTTTTGCTGGGTACCCAGCCATATTGGAATACAGGGCAATGAACGGGCTGATGTTTTGGCCAAGGCTGCCCTGGATAAGACGAAACAGTTTTATTATATACCATATACTGATTTCAAGTACAACATCTCTGTCTACCTTGATGATATTTTGCAAGGTGAATGGAACATAAATGTCACCAGCAAATTGTTCGAGGTACAACCAATCATTAAGCGATCTTTTACACCAATGGAACGCCGAAGAGATGACGTTGTCTTATGCAGGGCCAGAATTGGCCATGCCTATTTCACAAGCGGCTATTTATTGAGAGGAGAATTGCGACCTATGTGCTGCAATACTCGTCTCACTGTAAGACATGTCCTTCTCAGTTGTGCGAAATATGCGCACATTAGAAGGAAGTATTTTGCATTTAATTCCTTATTTGAGCTATTCAGGGACACCCCTGCTGGTTTTATTATTCAGTTCCTTCGGGAATGTAACCTATATTACATGTTTTAATTATTAAACATAGACTTTTTACACAATCACTCCAATTTCATGGAGATATAGTGACTTGATAAGTCGTTCATTTTATAATAACTTCATATTTTACATTATTTATACTGATGTTTTTATACTCATTAAACTGTGTTGTGGTGCAGGCACTACAACATGTCATCAGACTCGTTACATATAGGTGCCAGGAGCATCGTCATCTTATCATATCAAACATTTTAAACTGAATATTTTAGTACGATCATGCTTTTATTGGCCTTGTCTTTCCTTTACTACTTTAACTATACAATATGGGATATTGTAATACCTGGAATTTTCACTTAAATGGCCATACTGGCCGAAAAGTGAAGTAAAGCATTTTACTTACTTACTTACTTACTATTGTGATGGTTATGCAGACCACCTTGATGGATTAACTTCATGTTTTGCTTAATCCTAGTACAGGGTTTGGGCAGGAGGGTGCCACCCGTGGCCAATGCACATTTAAATTGTTTCTTTCTTTCTTACGGTACTGTAAAAATACGATGCAGGTGGATATCACACAGGCCACATACTGATAGGTCTAAAACGGATATATGGTGAGCGACAGGTTATCTAGTGCCGGACAGTGATCAACAATCATAAAATATGTTTTGTCAATAGTCTAAACATTTTTACAACATGCCGGATATTACGTTTGTTTCTCTCGGCTTCTAAATGTGAAATAATGCCTTTATGAAATAAATCATTATTATTACACTGGCCTACGATGTGTCGTTTTCCTGACGCAACATTTGTTTTTCCCCCATAACTTTGTGAAATATTGATAATAGATGTTATCACGGCTCTGAATTGTTTTACCGGGTGTGAGAAACCTATATGTATACACCAAAAACACATCTCTACGTTATTTGGAAGCAGAGTTATAGCACATTGCCTTGCAGTGGCGGCCATTTTGGATTTTGTCATCTAGCGGCAAACGCACAAGGTGAAATTCAGGGGACTTCAAGTATGTTGCTCAGGTGGGTTTTAATACACCGAAATGATGTTTTTATGTTCATTGTAAGCCAAGTCGTGATATAGAGTTGTGACATTTTCACTAATTTTGGCGGCCATTTTGTTTTTGAATTTTAAGTAGGAAAAACACAAAATATAGCTTGGCATGGGGCAGATTTGGAATCGGCGTTCCCAAATTGTGTAAGAACAACTGCATGCTAAATTCTACTAAAAAATGCCTTACCAAGTCAGAAATTTCGAAAATGGGCCCTGACTATTTACAGTTATTTGACATTGACCCACACTTCAAAGCTAACAAGCCTTTCAAGCATTTAATCTGCAGATAAACAACAGGTACTACTGAATTTACGCATAATAAGCTACTGTTTTTTTGTGAAGCATTCACTAACTGCTCTCTTTGTGGCGGGTGCCCCGGTGCAGTGGTTAAAGCTGCCTGCTTGGAAATCCGGAGGGCGCAGGCTCGAATCGCGCTCTGACATTCAAGTTTCAAAGAAACAAAGTGTTTCTTCCCTGCTCACTCATAACGAATCAATATTATGAGGAGCCTCTGTGACCGTGAAGCAGTCAGCTCGGCGTCAGACCGCCATGTTTCGAATTTCGAATCATGTATATGGAGGGCAGTGCCATCTCATTCATTTCACCATACTCAGGAGGTTCTCCTTGCCCAGTTTAGCCTATATGTGAACAGATGTGCCATAAAACCTCCAGTTAGTGAGTTCGCTCAACCTCCGTAGTATCTACATCATGAATCGACAGAATGGTAGAATGGACCTTCAACCCCCAGCAACAACCCCAGGTAGTACGTACAAAAAATCGTGGTATCAGTTTTTTTGTACAGCCCATTTTTTTAACCCTTTCAGGCCTGAATTTACCATTGTCTTCATCCACTACAAGCCGCGAATTGCTGTCGCAATTCTCGACTTGTAGTAAATGAAGATGATTTGATGTGGTTTTAAAATTGAGGAAAATTACCATGTATTGGTAAACGTGTTTAATGGAAAGTTTCGATCTAAAACCCTTGATTAAGGGAAATTAAATATGTTTTCATGTATGTAAAATGATGCTTTAATGCATCGTGAGGGCTTAAAGGGTTAAAGAGAGGTTGTTTTTTGCTATGTTCTTCAAAGTGGAGGTCAAGTTCGGAAAATATCATATCTTATTATATTAATAACCCTAACCCTGCACTTATAATATCAATACACTGAGTGTTTGATTATTTAACGTTTAGATCCATCTGCACTTATGTAAGATTGTGTATTGTAAGAATATATCAACTTGCATCAATTAGCATCTCAATAGTAAATACGCTATGGATTATTTCTTCAATCTTTACTAAAAAGTATACTAAGCTTATTGGCTAAACATGCATTATATCACCAAAATAAACAGTTATTAGGGAAAAAAGTTAGATCAAGTTTGATTCCATGGGTGTAATTCAATGGGATTGAGCTTACTTCATGCTGCGGAGGATCCTGGTGATTATTGATATGTTCTAGTGGTCATTGAGACTATCCAAACCTGTTTAGATTTAGGGGGTAGAGTTATGTAAACGTGTGAACGTCTGTCTTTGCAGTTCCAGTTTACCAATGTACACATGGGAATTCAATTCTCGTTATAATGATATAGTGCATGTTGCAATAGTCATCTATCCACATACGTTGAAGCATATTTTTTATTACACAAGAATATAAATCAGCAAGAAAACAAAATAGTCAACATGGTCGATGAAAGCGATTAAATACAACATAATTATTGCCCATATCTCCATTTGGTCTATGTTTTCTGAAGCCAGATATGTATTTGTTTAAAAACAAGTGGTATTTAGATATATAAATATTTATATATTGCCTTAATGTAATAAAATAGCAGCCTGTTATGAAAATGTCTGTATTCAACCTGGGCTGAAATCTGAAACATTATACTGTGCTCGGTATTTAAGTATATAACTTATTATCCACTTGCTTTTAAATAATATGGGTGTACTGAATTCGAATCAGTCGGATAAAGTTCTATATTTAGTGTCCTTCACCTTCAAATCTGGTAAACAAAAAATGCCCGCCAAAACACATATCTTCTACATTTGTCCGACAAATAAATACACAATTTCTGGTGTTTTATATGTTTTGGAGTTGAGAAAAGCATGTCTCATATTCTTCGTTTGAACTCCCCTCTCTTTGAACTGCAAATTCAAAATGATTACCACCACCACGAAATTATAGCGTATTTATGCATCTAAACTATAATATAATAAAACAACATTTTTTAATGAAAATTAAAAAAAAAAAGACTAGTTAATACGACAAGTTATCTAACAAGGCATTCGAAACTAAGTTTACTGACATTTTATCCTAACGTGCTTTGATGAGCTCATTATTTAGAAAGACGTCATGATTTTTAAAGGTGAATATGCAAAATGACGGCCATCTTGGATTTGACGATACAATATAAGTCAGGCGATGATAAGTAACCATCAGACATGAGTGTCTCGGTCCCCAAGCTATACAAAAATATTAAATTTACCATTTCCGTGCGACAAACCAAGAAAAAAGGTCGAGTTTTCTTTTTTGATGGCCATTTTTTTTCGTTTACTTGAGGGTGATTGTCGCGGCAATTTTTATTTTAAAAATGTACTTGTCAGTACTGTTTATTCCTGGTCCAATTAATTACTTCAAATAAGTCGTATTATCATCAGCATGTTTAGTGGTATAATTAAAGTAACAGTGACATCGACACAGACCATCTACTGACACTGGTGACGTGATAATCAGGTGGTTTTAGTTATTTCCCCTTCACGTCTTTTATGTCGTCCCCTTACCGTCACAACGGCAGGATACCAACGGCATACCTAGACATGCTGAATTATCGCCCACTCACCGGAAATGGGCTATGATCCTCCAGATGAGAGGTTGACGTGACGAGACGAGATTGAAATGTGGAGACACGACATCTATGCACAGTAAGATCGTGTGACGTCACAATCTGCCAAGAGACCATAGTCTGGTTGTCTCAAGGTCATTTCACAGATGACTTTTAGATGTCAAAACCTGATCCCAGACCTCATCACAAATCCCGATTTAGAGTGTTACCCATTACAACGATGACTTAATTTTGGAAAAGCATGGAGACCAAAAGGGTGGATTTCAATTTGATATCATGTCTTAGTTCGCTCTTTCCGCTTCATTTGAAAACCTATATGATGGGTTTACGACCATTATAAGTACTTTAATTCTTACAGTGCGGGATCGACATTAGACGTCAGAATCTGACGTCTACATATGTCAGATTCTGACGTCTAAAGCTCATCCCCGCGCTGTAAGGATTAGTATATTGACGGTTAACTTTACCATTGAAATATTTATTACTGAAACCCGCGAACTGTTTTATCAAAATAATCTCAATAAAATAACCCTTTCAGTGCTGGGACCGTCTTAATACGTCAGAATATGCCGTCTTTACACGTCAGATTATGACGTATAGAGAAGGACCCCGCACTGAAATAATTGAAAAACATTGCAATGGTTGTAGACCCAGAACATTTGTCCTCAAATGCACCGGACAAAGCTAACTAAGACATTTATGATGATTTTAAATTGAAAAAATCTTTAGTTTCCATAGTTTATAAAAAATAAGCCAGCGTTGTATGGGTTTGGTGATGGATTTTAGACAAAATAAATCGTTTATTACAGAAATATAACAAAAACAAAATGGCGGCCATCTCAGCCCTAGCAACTTATTTATATAGTCAGGTCGCAGAGGGTGGAGCCTTGCAAATGGGTATATACAAACTTATTTGCAGATTATTGATGCAAGATATGTCTATGGTATGATATGGATAGTATATGTGATATGTGGTGACTGGTGATATGTGGTGCTGAGATGAGTACATCTTGCTTTCCCAACGATGCCGTATGCATATATTTCATATTCCATATTGGTGCTGTACTGATGAACTACACAATTTTAATGCCGAGTTGTTTGTTTCTATTTTTTCGTCATTTGAAGCTGGAATTGCTAGCGCGATTTCCAACTTCAAATGACGACAAATATTTATATTTATGATTTGTTCTGTAAACCGCATTTGTTGCAATGTTGTCTGTAAACTCTTCATATAAGTATTGATTATGTCATAATATGTCAATGTAAAAAAGGCGAGAACAAGCCCCAGCTGCTGATACCTGAAACGGAAGCAGCTGATGCTGTTAGATTTGCACAGCATTGCTGTCATCCTCCTGATGACAAGATATATATTACACACTCGTTTTTATTCGCCGCCAAACATCAGCTGTCTGTAAAATATCTGGAGATGACGAAAGTGAAACGACAAAGACGACTCCAGTCATTAAATCTTACAACACTTAATTATTGTCGTTTAGGCCATGGAGACTGAATGGTTTTTACATTTTGAAATCATTATACATGTCTTAGTTAGCTTTCTCGTCCTCATTTGAAGACTTATGTTATGGGTCTACGTCCATTATAAATATGTCATTTCTCTCAGTGCGGGGACCGTCTTTATACGTCAGAATGTGACATCTAAAGACGTCAGATTCTGAACCTGTGAAAAATGATAATTGGTCTGTACCAGGTCAACAATAAATCTCAATTCCCTGCTTAGAATGTGGTAGTTGGACAAAAAAAATAATGTAGTGCTGTGTTTTAACGACAGCGTATGGCAAAAAAAGGATAAGGTACGTGTTTATAGTGTTATATCTAGTATTTTATCCGATTTTCAAATGTTTACTCCCTGGTCATTGAACTTGTTCACTCGTGTGCCATCTCAACTCTACAGTCCTGCTGCTATTTCGGCGCATTGAACTCATCATGCACATGGACATATCTATCCTACCAGGAACACATTTTCACCTGAGTCAAGTTAAGCAATTTAGGGTTAGATGCCTTGCCCAAGGACAGAACACCGAAACAATATCCCAATATTGAGACGGGAGAAACATGATATTTTTCTGAAAGTCCTGCACCAAGCGGGATTCAAACCCGCACGGTAGGCAGCGACATTGAAAATAAAACAAGAGCCCCGCGCTCTAATCATTATCCCCTCACAAAAGCCTCCCAATGATCACTTGGAAGGCCTGCATCCACATAGGAGTCCCAAGGGAGATTAACCAGTCCTGATTTTATTAAACTTTATAAATACACTTTCATAATTTATATTAAGATTTTATAGAAGTTCAATACTTTTGTGAATAATTTGCCATTTTCTCATGAATGAATTTGACTTAAATCTGAGCTATGTGGTTTAAAACTAACAATGCTACTGCAGCGATTAAACGACATCTTTAATGTTTCATTGAAGAATACAGATCGTTTCATTACTTTTTATTCCTTATGTAAATTCGATCCCATCAAAAAGAGACCATTTAAAGCGCCACATTAAAACATATTTTCACCCACATGAACTTGTGACTCGCTACTGCGACCCACAACTTCAAGTGGGTGAAAATTACTGATATTTGTTTAACTTGAGACCAAATACTCGCAAATGTTGATGTTCAGCTACTCATTGCGTTCTCTATTACTGGTGTTTAACCTGTTCGCTCAGCGCTTTATCCCTTACAGTGCGGGGATAGACATTAGTCGTCAGAGTCTGACGTCTACAGACGTCAGATTCTGACGATAGACATTAGTCGTCAGAGTCTGACGTCTACAGACGTCAGATTCTGACGACTAATGTCTATCCCAGCACTATAAGAGTAAAAATATTTCTAATGGCCGTATACCCAAAACATAGGTATTCAAATGAATCGGAAAGACCTAACTAAGACATTTATGGCGATATCAAATCGAAAAAAACACTTTGGCCTCCAAGGTTTTCATAAAAAAACTCAGCGCTTTAAGAGTTCAATCATCGATTTAGTTATTTTATTACCCTTTGGATACGCTAACCCTTACAGCGCGGACATATTTGTGTAAAAACAATGGAGACCAAAGGGTTTTTTTCCATTTGAGATTATTATAAATGTCTTAGTTAGTTCTTTTCACTTCATCGCGGCCATTATACATTTGTTAATGCTTTCAGTGCGGGTTTAGACGTCAAAATCTGTCATCAAAATTCGATGCTCACACTGAAAGAATTAATCCAACCATGTAGGTATTCATCCTTTACTCGATCTACACCATACTCTTACAGGCTGAATTATCGCTCACTTTCCGGGAACGAGTTAATATAGTCCAAACGAGAGTTTGACGTGACGAAGCGAGATTAAGCCGCAATGACACAGTGACATCGCCTGCCATCACAGTCAAGCTAAGATGATAGTGTGGTTGTCTCAAGGTCATTTCACGGACGTTGACCACTGGCTGTCAAATCTAGGCGTTGAGCGTTATCACAGATACATGTCAATTTCGCCATGTTTCTCCTTATATAGAATATAGAATAGTTTATTGACATTTAACAATACACACATGGCATGCATGACCAACATAAAATATCCTGTGCCAAAATGGACAAAGAATCATAGGATTATTGTGTCCTAGCATTAATTACACAACATTAATTGCTACAATCGAAATGAGTGCAAAATAAGTAATTATGTGCGAATATATATACATAAAATGAATAAAATATAATCATGAAACTCATGAAATATAACAACTGCTGTTTTAGCCAAAATAAGGAAATAATTAATGTAGACAAAACTCAAATAGACGTTTTTAAACAGAGAGAAAGATAAATTTACATCAAGATATAAAAGTATATCATTCGAAATTTCTACAGGCCAAAATTCTAAGAGATTAACTTGCTAGAACAGTTCTATATTTTGCGGTACGAACTTTATCTGCTTGTCTAGTATTAACTGATGAGCATCTCTGTTGTAGGCAACATATGGGTGAAGATCGATGGTAATAAATTATATTTGTACTTGTACATAAAAACAGCTACCGCATAAAAATAGAGCTTTTTAAATTGAAGTATTTTTAAATGTATAAACAAAGGTTCGGAATGCGCTAATAACGGTGAACAAGAAATAATGCGCACAGCTCTCTACTGTAACTTAACAATCGTGTCCCTGTAACAATCTTGGGCGTTGCCCCAAACTTCAATACAATAGTATAGATACCGATACACAAATAAAAAGTACAATGTGTGTTTCTTTGCTTATACATTGTTTAATCCTATTGATTATTCCTATCCTCTTACTGACTTTAGTATTTATATAGTTTATATGTTTAGACCAATTCAAATGACAGTCAATAACAACACCTAGAAATTTAGTACTTTGCACTTCCCCAATACATTCATCCATTATTTTTACCTGAGTTTTCATAGTAGGTACAGATTTATGTTTAGATCAAAATAAAATATAGTGTGTTTTCTTCACATTAAGGGATAGTTTGTTTGCGTTTAGCCATTTAAATTATTTACATAATTCTTTATTCATCATTTCCGATGAGAGGGACATGGCGCAATGGTTAGAGCGTGGCGCTCAGCCGATGTCGCTGCCTGCCGTGCAGTTTCGAATCCCGCTTGGTGCATGTTTCTCCCCTCTCAATCTTGGGACATTGTCAAGACGTTGTGTCCTTAGGCAAGGCACTTCACCCTCAAATCAAATGTGTCACTTGACTCAGGTGAAAATAAGTACCTGGTAGGACAGTACCTGGTATGGCAATGTGTACAATGAGTTTAATGCGCCGAAACGGCAGCAGGACTGTATGCTCTCCCTGGAGTTGAAATGGCACACGAATGAACAGGTCCAGTGACCGGGGGTAAGATGTAAAGTCGGATGATAGGTCTTCAGACTTGATATCAGACTATAAACCTGCACCTTTACCTTTCTTAACCTTTATTTCCGATAAAACATCAGAATCCTTACCACTTAAAAATACATTGGTAAACCATATATACATACAGACCAAATATATCCAGTAGCTTCATTTGAAACAGATAATTGTGTTATCAATTCCAGTTTTAAATGAATGAAAAATAGAAACAAACAATTCGTTCCCTTGGATATGAAAGGGTGTATATGCCACTTTGTAAAGTGGCAGATACACCCTTTCATATCCAAGGAGACGAATTCAGCAGCAGAATGGTCGATTTGGGTGTATATGACTATGTTTTGTAGTGTAAGGGACGTGGCACAATGGTTAGAGCGTGGCATTGTACGATGTCGCTGCAAATGTTTCTCCCTTCTCATATTGGGATATCGTATCCTTGGGCGAGGCACTTAACCCTTAAATACTTCACATGACTCAGGTGAAAATGAGCACTTGGTGGGACGGAGATGGCGATGTGCATGATACGGGCACTGCGCCGATATCACTACAGGACTGTATGCTCTCCAAGATGGCACACGAATAAACAGATGCAGTGACCAAGGGGTAAGAAACGTCGGATGAAATAATTCTTGTTACTTTTACTTAGTGCTGCCCTAACATTTAATCTGATACTTTTATTCTATAGACTGCAGACGCTGCACGTTTTGACAGAGAGTGATAGTCTTTGACATAACATGAGACGTCCACCGTCCACGCGAAGCAAAGTAAAATGTTACAAGTATCAATGAATAGAATACAAACATGAGAGAACAGGCTTTTCAGCTTTTTTTTGAATAATGAATCAACTCAACAAAGGAAAGGAAGCAGCTGCAACGAAATACTCTTGTTCAACCACAGTGTAGTGCATACCATATGCAATTCTGTGAAACGCAGTGACGTCACTCGGTGGAAACAAGGTTATATAACACCCCCTCCCCCATACTTTATTGTATTAGCCAGCTCGGTGAAAACAAAGGAAGTCGAGGTCATTGAGTTTCACAGAATACTTTTCTCCCAATACCTATTGCACAGCTTGTAACATTATGTGTGGAATAATAACTTTTGAAAACGGACCGTCGGCTACGTGTAATGTTAGTCCATCGTCCACGACGCTGGGCCAGCATTACGACAACATGTATCGCACTTGATGTGTCAACTTGCACTTACTTGACCCGATTCTCTGATTATCTGAATTGTGTCACCAATGCTGTATCACCATCTCTGCCTAGCCCCAGGTAGTGCCCCCGAGTCGGGCGATAGCTCGCGTGCTCTGCGAGCCGCCGTTTCACTTGTGGAGCTACATCTCTGCCATGTGAAGTCATACAGCAGTATCATGAGTGATTTTGAATATTTTAGCGCGGTGATCGACTTTAGACACCATAGACCCATAACATAGGTATTCAAATGAAGCGGAAAGAGCTAACTAAGACATCTATGAAGATTTCAAATTGAAAAAAAAGTCTTTTTGTTAGGGGTTTTGTCAAGTTAAAACAATTCCAAAAATCAGAGAAAAACGCGGAAGTGGGTGGGTGGGTCAAGCCCTAGCTCGGATTTTAATTTTTTTTTGAAAATGTTGTATTTTTTTGTGTTTTTTGTGTTGTTTTCATGTTTCCAAATGTTTCCAAAAATAAAAATGGGGGGGGGGGGGTTAGGTGTTGTCTGATTATTCCGAGTTTTTCTCGGATTTTAGGATTTTTTTTAACTTGACAAGACCCCTTAAAATATGACAATATTTCATCGCTTTAGTGGTTAAGAGGAGAGTGGATGTTACAGCTGAAGAGATGAATACCTTATTTTGCTAATTTATTGTTATCTTTATTTTGTGTTATGAATCTAGGGCGTTTAGTTTCTGTATAGGATAAAGCCAACGGAGCTCTCCATTCTTAGCTGTGAAAAGGGTCTGAGGTCGAAGGCCGGGGCCTTTTTCACAGCTAAGAATGTAACTGGCTTAAAACACATCCGACCATAATAAAAATCTCTCATAATCAACAGCCCGGTCACAGCTGACTGATTATAGTATCATTAGACCTACCATGATAATTGGCCTGTACTTGGTCGACAAAAACTCTCCATTCCTGGCCTGAAATGTCGTTGTCTGACAAACAAATTATGTAGTGGTGTGTTTTAGAGATCCATCTCGACCTGATTTATTGAATGTTTTATCCATGGCACCGATCTCGCTGAGTATCACACTAGATCCACCTCGACCTGATTCATTGAATGTTGTATCCATGCCACCCATCCCGCTTAGTATCACACTAGATCCACCTAGAGCTGATTCATTGAATGTTGTATCCATGCCTCCCATCCCGCTGAGTATCACACTAGATCCACCTCGACCTGATTCATTGAATGATGTATCCATGCCTCCCATCCCGCTGAGTATCACACTAGATCCACCTCGAACTGATTCATTGAATGATGTCTCCATGCCACCCATCCCGCTATGTATCACATTAGATCCATCTCGAACTGATTCATTGAATGATGTCTCCATGCCTCCCATCCCGCTATGTATCACACTAGATCCATCTCGACCTGATTCATTGAATGTTGTATCCATGCCTCCCATCCCGCTTAGTATCACACTAGATCCACCTAGAGCTGATTCATTGAATGTTGTATCCATGCCTCCCATCCCGCTGAGTATCACACTAGATCCACCTCGACCTGATTCATTGAATGTTGTATCCATGCCACACCTCCCGCTGAGTATCACACTAGATCCACCTTGACCTGATTCATTGAATGTTGTATCCATGCCTCCCATCCCGCTAAATATCACACTAGATCTATCTTGACCTGATTCATTGAATGTTGTATCCATGCCACCCATCTGCTGAGTATCACACTAGATTCATCTCCACATGATTCATTGAATGTTGTATCCATGCCACACCTCCCGCTATGTATCACACTAGATCCACCTCGACCTGATTCAGTGAATGTTGTATCCATGCCTCCCATCCCGCTGAGTATCACACTAGATCCACCTCGACCTGATTCAGTGAATGTTGTATCCATGCCACACCTCCCGCTGAGTATCACACTAGATCCACCTCGACCTGATTCAGCGAAGGTTGTATCCATGCCTCCCATCCCGTTAAATATCACACTAGATCCACCTCGACCAGATTCATTGAATGTTGTATCCATGCCACACCTCCCGCTGAGTATCACATTAGCTCCTCCTCGACCTGATTCAATGAATGATGTCTCCATGCCACCCATCCCGCTGAGTATCACACTAGATCCACCTCGACCTGATTCATTGAATGTTGTCTCCATGCCACCCATCCCGCTATGTATCACACTAGATCCACCTCGACCTGATTCATTGAATGTTGTCTCCATGCCACCCATCCCGCTATGTATCACACTAGATCCACCTCGACCTGATTCATTGAATGTTGTCTCCATGCCACCCATCCCGCTATGTATCACACTAGATCCACCTCGACCTGATTCATTGAATGTTGTCTCCATGCCACCCATCCCGCTATGTATCACACTAGATCCACCTCGACCTGATTCATTGAATGTTGTATCCATGCCACCCATCCCGCTATGTATCACACTAGATCCACCTTGACCTGATTCATTGAATGATGTATCCATGCCACCCATCCCGCTATGTATCACACTAGATCCACCTTGACCTGATTCATTGAATGATGTATCCATGCCACCCATCCCGCTATGTATCACACTAGATCCACCTCGACCTGATTCATTGAATGATGTATCCATGCCACCCATCCCGCTCAGTATATCTTGTTTCTATAATGCATCTTGATCCGGCTATTTGTGTCGTGGGGTTTAGTTTTTAGATATATCTTACATCTACCAACTGCCTCTCAGTCAGTCACATATAATCATAGGCTGAGAGACTACGACAGGAGTGGGGCTGGGGCCCTGGGGTAGTGATTAACACCGCTGCCTTTAACACCAGAGTTCGGGGCTCGGTTCCCAAAAATGTTTCTTACCCATTCACGTGTAAAAATCAGTATTGAGGGGAGCCTCCGTGACCGAGAAGTAGCGTGTTCGGCCTCAGACCGCCAGAGCTCGAATTTCGAATCCTGTGTCTGGAAGACAGTGTCATCTCCTTCATCTCACCATCCTCAGGAGGTTCTCCTGGCCCAGTTTAGCCTATATGTGCACAAAGGTGGCCTTAAGTCCGATTCATTTCATTTCATTTACGACAGGAGTGTGAATAATTATTACTGATATTTTTTCTAGACTCATCCAGATTAAACATTCACAACATAAACTAAATTGATATATTGACGCTGTATATCAATCGATCGTTGTAAATACTGTGACAAAAAATATTTCAAATATCTTCATTTTATGTAACTTTGATAAATTATTTTATGATTGATCTCGGATTATTAAATTTAATAGGTAATTAATTCAGGTTACTATTTCAGTATATATGTTGCAATAAAACGTATCTTTATTAGCACAAACTAGGGACTAAAGAATCACATAATTTTTTCTACGCCAATCTATCATTCCCACTTGCAACGCATATTGACATAAACTCTGATATATAATGGGCTAGAAATAAATATTTAGTCTATGCTTAATCGATTTCGCTGGCATCTGATAAACAGAGCATAAAAACATGACAGTCTAGATGTAAAACTTTAAACAGGAATGTGTGTTATTCTCGCATAAAACCAATCCCCTGTCCCACTGTAAATTGATACACAGTTCATAATAAAAAAAAAGATTGACTGCCTGAAATATTCAGTCAGCTAATGCTCTAATGGAAAAAAAACCTACTAAATTTCGATAATGACAGAAATTCATTGGAGACGATAAGTAAAAAATTGTTGCAAAAGTATTAAAGTAACATTCAGTCAATATCTGATGTTTTAATGAAAAGAAACATACATAATTTCGATATTGACAGAAATGCATTGGAGACAAAAAGTAGAAATAGTTGCAAAAATAAAAAAAATTATATGATAATAGAGGTAAAGATTCACTGCAGCGCTTACATCTTTGGGATATCAAAAATAATTTTTCAGTGATATCATAGTCACAATCATGAGTTACGTGTGATATCACAGTGAGTATTTCATGAGCTCACATATGTGAGCTACGTGTGATGTCACAGTGAGTAGGCCTATGTCATGATCTCACGTGTGTGAGATATGTGTGATGTCACAGTGAGCAGGTCATGAGCTCACGTGTGTGAGCTACGTGTGATGTCAAAGTGAGTATTTCATGAGCTCACGTGTGTGAGTTCTGTGTGATGTCACAGTGAGTATGGCATGAGATCACGTATGTGAGTTACATGTGATGTCACAGTGATCATGTCATGGTCTCACATGCGTGAGCTACGTGTTATGGTACAGTGAGCATGTCATGATCTCATGTGTGTGAGTTCAGTATGATGTCACAGCTAGTATGTCATGAGCTCACGTGTGTGAGCTACGTGTGATGTCACAGTGAGCATGTCATGAGCTCACGTGTGTGAGCTACGTGTGATGTCACGGTGAGTATGTCATGATTTAACGTGTGTGAGCTACGTGTAATGTCTCAGTGAGCATGTCATGAGCTCACGTGTGTGAGCTACATGTGATGTCACAGTGAGTATGTCATGAGCTCACGTGTATGAGCCCCGTGTGATATCGCAGTGTGGATGTTGTGAGCTCACGTGTGTGAGCTACGCGTGTCACTTGATATTACGATCAGTTTGTTGATTTCACCTGGCTTTTTTCATGAAGAATAAAATCATTGTAAAGCATACAGATATATTTCTTTCACAACAATGATTCTACATTTCTAAAACATATTTTCTCAACATCTGAGGATATGATTGCATACTATTCGATCAGAACTAAAGTTTATCATGATGCACAAGGTCATACCACATCGTGAGAGTGGGAAAGAAAATTAAAACAAGAATTGTAAAGACGAGCAAACAAAAAAATGCCCAACAGCTTTGTAATATACTTTCTCACAAACTAATACATATTGCATTAACCCTTTGACTTCCAGGCCGGGGTGCATGCCAGGATCCAGATATACTGGTGTAGGAGTTCCATTTTTCGTCATTTGAAGCTGGAATTGCTAACGCAATTTCCAGCTTCAAATGACGAAAAATACATAAATGTAGTATATAATTGACGAAAATTTGTGCCATTTTATGTTTACGTTCATTGACGAATGACGACGGAAATTTCCGTCATGTATGGTAGTGAAAAGGTTAATACTTGCGAAATGACCGGCTTTGGGGCTTTGATGTTTTGAGATACGTAATATCAGGATGGTAACAAAACAAACACAGTCCATACCACATAGAATGTGGGCCTATCTGCCCAGTCCAAACAAACACTAATGTGGATTTATCTGCAGTTGTCCTTCGGGTGACCATGTGACGTATTGTGGAAAGGCAAACAACAGACAGGCATCTAGACAAACTACAGCAATGACAGACAGTGACTTGGTGGGATGGGTATGATGGCGAGCAGAACAAAACAGGGCAAAACAGAATAACAAACAACATAAAATAGGTGTAAAACATATCCGAGCTAAACAGAGAAAGGTAGACATAAATCAGAGAATAGCTGTTTGCAGATGCTATGTAATGTAATAGAATATAATAGAATATAATGTAATGTAATGTAATGTGATGTAATGTAATACAATGCAATGCAATGCAATGTAATCAATTACTAATGCTTTATGTCGCTTTCTGCAATATCGTCGCAATATCTCGACAGAAGAAAGCCCGAGTTTGAGACTATGCTTTACTCTTATCGAATGCAGTGTAATGTTCTTTATATTGTATAGTATCATATACAGCAAAACAATCTCAAACACTATTTGCACAATTTTAAACACTGTACACACACCACCACGTAATCAAATAATTATCTTTATTATGTGGTTATTGAACTTATTTAACTTATTCAATTTTAATATCGCATCATGTATATCTTTGTATTTAATTTTTTAATGTAAAATGACAATTCTTCAGCCTTTTGGCTGCATGTCTTTTTAGTTGAATAAACACCAATTATTATTATTATTATTATATCGTAGTGGTATATTAACATTTTCAAAAGTTGGTAAGATTCATATTCATATTCATATTCATACTTTCAACTCGGTTTATTGATATGTGATAAGGTGCGATATTTATATATGCAGGACATATATCATAGACATTCAGGAAGCAAGCTGTATGTATAATTATAGTACAACGCCACTCTAATATGATTTAACGCTAGACTGGTGTCGTATGATGTTCCAGCATTAAAACAACATTGGGTAAAGTTATCGTCCCCTTGGATATGAAAGGATGTATCTGCCACTTTTTGAAGTGGCAGATACATGCTTTCATATCCAGGGGAAGGTGTGAGGCCTGCTAGGTCAACACTCTTACCTCAGACGTCCACCTAAATGTGGGTTCATTGTCTACGACGCTGGCCCAAACATTTATCAGTGTTTTGAGTTGACATCTCGTAAATGAAATGAATGGGATTTAGGGCACCTGCACATAAAGGCTGAACTGGGCCAGGAGAACATCAGGTGATGAAATTAATGAGATGACACTGACCTCCAGACAGGATTCGAAATGTGTGTTTTCTGAGTTTTCTCAGATGTTCTGGACAACGCTACGTCCAAATCATGACGTTCTCACCAGAGTAATGACCACACCCCCAGGAGGTAAGATGTGTGATTATTCCTCCCTCTACACAAACTCTAACACCCTGTGTCGGTAGAGGTGGCGACCAAATGACAGCTCTGTTAACAGTGTGGTCACAGAGTCCTGTCCTTGAGATGACTTTCGCTTGACCGCTAGTGGTCAGTCTGTCCTTGACCAGTCATGTAGTGATCACTGGAGGACATTGTTTGGTCACGGCACGTCAGAATAACTCATCCAGAGGGATTGTTATGTACACGACACAAAACACATCCTGTAGTGACAGGCTACACGCATGCGTGGTCACACGGTGCCGAGTTTAGATAATGAATGGACAAGTTCACAACGTGCAAGATTCACCGTGCTGTACCTATTCCCCTGGGCCGGTATTTTCGTGCAAGTTACAATATATCGTAGGCTTCTGGTTGGTCGAGATGGCCATCTCGACCAATCAGAAGCCTACGATATATCGTAACTTGTACGAGAATACGGACCCTGAGCTCTACTGAATTAATTCATAACCGCATGTGCAGCCTTGGTGCAGCAGTGACAGAGGCACGATCTTCGACTGCCGTTCTGGAACGCGGCTGCTTCAGCATATTTGCAATGCTCGGCTACCGTATTCCACGTCGTAAGGTGTGAATGTAACTGCTGGATCAGCTCGCATAGGTGGGTGGGAGTTTTGCTGTGAATTGTCGGGTATGTTAGTGTAAGTAATTTAAAAAATATGTATACGCTGTGGTACTTTTAACTGATGCCTAATGGGCGCGTTTAATCAACAACCGTCATCGCCTCCGCCAGAGGAAGTTATGTTCTGGTCGTGTTTGTTTGTTTGTTTTTGTGTTTGTTGTTTGTGTGTTTTTTGTTTGTGTGTTTGCTTGTGTATTTGTTAGTTTGTGTGTTTTTTGTGTGTGTTTATTCATTTGTTTGCTTGTTTGTTTTCTTTTGTGTGTTTGTTTATTTGTTTGTTTATTTTTTTTAATTGTTTTGTGTGTTTTTGTTTGTTTGTTTGTTTGTTTGCTTGTTTGTTTGTTTGTTTGTTTGTTTGTTTGTTTGTTTGTTTGTTTGTTTGTTTGTTTGTTTGTTTGTTTGTTTTGTTGCTTTTTTGTTGTGTTTTTTTTTGTTCATCGCATGGCGCTGCAGAAGTTTTACAGTCTCTGACAAACATAACTCAATGATGACAGACAATGACATAACTCAATGATGACAGACAATGACATAACTCAATGATGATTGACAATGACATAACTCAATGCCCATTGACAATGACATAACGCAATGCCCATTGACAATGACATAACTCAATGCCCATTGCCAATGACATAACGCAATGCCCATTGACAATGACATAACGCAATGCCCATCGACAATAACATAACTTAATGCCCATTGACAATGACATAACTCAATGCCCATTGACAATGACATAACTCAATGCCCATTGCCAATGACATAACGCAATGCCCATTGACAATGACATAACGCAATGCCCATCGACAATAACATAACTTAATGCCCATTGACAATGACATAACTCAATGCCCATTGACAATGACATAACTCAATGCCCATCGACAATGACATAACTCAATGCCCATCGACAATGACATAACTCAATGCCCATCGACAATGACATAACTTAATGATGATTGACAATGACATAACACAATGCGTAACTCAATGGTTCTAAATATTTTTGAAAATTTCAACAAACTCTATTATTTTCAATTTAGATTTAGTCACTTGAAGTTGTGTCTCGCCACGGGGCTTTGTATTATTAGGTCACAACGTATAACAGTTTCACTTTTTGAAGACGTTTCTCATTTCTCAAAACGAGTTTGCACAAGCTGAAATAAAATCACAGAAACACTATAGTCTATGACACAATTATCTGGAGCGTATGGCTAGAGTAGTAATCACTCCAGTTCAACACACACCCGGCTACACTCATTTCTAAAAACTGGTTTGCACAAGCTGAGCTAAAATCACAGAAACACTAATATAGTTAAGAAAGTCAACATCAGTGCATCCATGCGACAAGCAAGCAGTCCATAGCTCTACAGTGTATCCTCAATAAAGGAAAACATTAAAATCAAAATTATAGAAAACAGCTTCTCGCACTCGTGCTGTTGGCTTTCACTGCGAGACGTATTGTGAGATCAGCCCATCTCACACGCTTATCTGCTCAGCTCGATTTTACCGCTCTAAATGAATATTCGTACGATAAAATACATACTGCGTTGCTGGGTACGGCGAGATAGGCTGATCTCAGCACTCGTCAGTCGTCACCACATAAAGCTTCGCCTAAAGGCTCGGACTTGATGTGGTGACTTGTGCTGAGATGAACTCATTTCGCCTTCCAACGATGCCGTATGCATATGTTATGTAAACGATAAACTACACACAAGGGGCGTACCAGACAAAAATTAAGGGAGGGGCTGCTCAAATATTAAAACGTCACTAGATCCGGAACATATAGTAAAATCAACTGGTGAAACTCCGTGGTAGATTTGCTGTAATACATGTATAAATATATGAGAGCAGGGGGAAGTTAATGGGATGGAAAATTAGCACTCCGTATATTAGGGGGTGCTCGAATACACTAAGCACCCCCTGGATACGCCCCGGACACGATTCTCCACTTACTCCTCGTTGCGTGACCTTAACCACTCCCTGGATTCCTGGGAAAAAAATCAATTATTACACATTGGGGAGACTGGGGTAAAGCGGTCCACTCACCTACCGGGTTTCCATTCCTTTAAATCACTGTCCCAGCAAACACGAGACCTTGACCCAATGCTGGTTCAATGCTGGGCCGCCGTCTACGACAATGGACCAGCATTGAACCAGCATTGGGTCAATGTCTCGTGTTAGCTGGGGTTTCTTTTGTTACGCATTGAGGAGACTGGGGTAAAACGTTCAACGCGGGTCGCAAATATAATCGTGCTGTAATAAATGTAATGATTTGAAATCATAAAAGTTAGTGTCCGCTCTTACCTCACGACTGAAAAAAGCAAGTGCTAAAATACATATCATACAAAGGTTTATATATATGTGTGAACCATAGCGACTAGTTGGGATATCATAAGTGAGCGTCATAATCAATGAGCGTCATAATCATAAACAATGAGCGTCATAATTATAATTAATGAGCGTCATAATCATAAACAATGAGCGTCATAATTATAATCAATGAGCGTGATAATCAGTGAGCTTCATAATCAGGAGCGTCATAATCAAGGAGCGTCATAATTAGTAAGCGTCATCATCAGTGAGCGTCATAATCAGTGAGCGTCATAATCATAATCAATGAGAGTCATAATCTTAATCAGTGAGCGTCATAATGAATGAGTGTCATAATCATAATCAGTGAGCGTCATAATCATAATCAGTGAGTGTCATAATCATAATCAGTGAGCGTCATAATCATAATCAGTGAGTGTCATAATCATAATCAGTGAGTGTCATAATCAGTGAGCGTCATAATCATAATCAGTGAGCGTCATAATCATAATCAGTGAGCGTCATAATCATAATCAGTGAGTATCATATTCATAATCAGTGAGTGTCATAATCATAATCAGTGAGTGTCATAATCATAATCAGTGAGCGTCATAATCATAATCAGTGAGCGTCATAATCAGTGAGTGTTATAATCACAATCAATGAGAATCATAATCATAATCAGTGAGCGTCATAATCAGTGAGTGTTATAATCACAATCAATGAGAGTCATAATCTTAATCAGTGAGCGTCATGATGAATGAGTGTCATAATCATAATCAGTGAGCGTCATAATCATAATCAGTGAGTGTCATAATCATAATCAGTGAGCGTGATAATCATAATCAGTGAGAGTCATAATGACTGAGTTTTATAATCATAATCAGTGAGCGTCATAATCATAATCAGTGAGCGTCATAATCATAATCAGTGAGTGTCATAATCATAATCAGTGAGCGTCATAATCATAATCAGTGAGCGTCATAATCATAATCAGTGAGCCTCATAATCATAATCAGTGAGCGTCATAATCATTTTCAGTGAGTGTCATAATCATAATCAGTGAGTGTCATAATCATAATCAGTGAGCGTGATAATCAGTGAGCGTCATAATCAGTGAGTGTGAAATATCAATGAGCGTCATAATCAGTGAGCGTCATAATTAGGGAGCATCATAATTAGTGAGCGTGAAAAAGCAATGAGTGTCATAATCAATGAGCTTCATAATCAGGGAGCGTCATAATTAGTGAGCGTCATAATGAGTTAATCAGTCAGACCATTTGAAATGTAATGAATTGAAATTACAACGTCCCCATATAAACCAATAAACTAATCATAGAGGGTTATTACATGGCAACAGTCTAACTTTAGAAATATTAAATATAATTTTGAAATTTTGCAATGTATAATTTTAAATTTGCTATCGCTGTTAGAATGTGAATAGAACATGGTCCTTGTAAATTTCAAGGAATCTATTAAAAATTGATGGAGAAATCAGTGAAACTCATGCGATCCTATTTGTCATATTTAATGTGACTTTGGGTTTTAGCCAGCTTTCAGAGATCATATTTCCTTTCGTTGTGCCTGCTCGACGACAGCTTTTAGATTTGATTTCTCTGGGATTACTGCTTGATCAAAATGGGGTCATGACACGTGACTGCGCGCGCACTCCACAACCCCGCTGAAGATTTTAACGACATCAAAGGGATATCCGCCCAAGTTGATGGCAGCCACAGCACGTCATCATACAGCAGAGCAAGGCATAATGGCAACCAGAGGGGGTATGCTGACCCTAGAGTCAGAATGTCATATCTGCCACTCAAATTAGTGTCAGATATGACATTCTGACTTCTAGGGTCAATATATCATGTGTTTCTAAAGAAAATAGATTATATGCAAACGGTGTTCATTTGAGTGTGATATGGGGAAATACAGATAGATAGATACATATTTTATTTGACGTCGGGAAGTCTACGTGGACTTATGCGTAATTAAAAAATAACAGTATACAATATATATGTACATGCTTATATATAACAGGGTCAGTTCGGTAAAATCTCATGAAATTACCATATGCATGATATGTAAATTTAAAACAATACGACATCATATACTAAAACAAGCACAGGGTAATTAAAATATGCATCATAACTAATTAAAATATAATTATACAGCACTCGTTTAATGAATAATGTGTGAGCCTTCAGGCGATCACCTTATTAATTGGACATGTGCTGTATTTTCCCATATCGCATGAAAATGAGCAGCGTTTGAATTTTCGCACACGATCAAGTCACACAAGACATAACCTCTATATTACAGCTCAAACATCTAGAGTTCGACATGGGCTTATGCCGATATAGGTCTCATAATGAAAACCACTACACGGAGTGTGAGAAATCTATATAGTTGCAGTATCTTGTCATCTTTCTGCTGCAGGAGATATTATTAGCATAGTATATAATTTAGTTTGATTTTAAGTTAACTTGGCATGCATATGTGATTTTACCGAACTAATCCTTTTGCATATAGTCATGTACATATTTTCATGACACATAAGTCTGCATAGACTTACAGTCGTCAATAAATATCTATCTATCTATATTATGCCGTGATCGGTATTAGTTATCTCATTATCGCGTAGAGAAGGGAGTACAGATACAATCAATGAAACGACAGGGATTTATATGATCTCTTTACATTGCCGCAGACGGAAATTGAGCGCCCAGTCTCTCGCATGACAAACGTTTTTTCATATATCAATAAACTATCAGATGCTTACAGGATCACCAGCAATACGTATTGAATATGTGTACAAATTCAGACGAAACAGAACATTTAAACACCATTAAACTATTGTTGTGACCACGTAAATTAATTCATTTATTTGTATTTTCATGGCAGTGTTACTCCTTATGCTGTTAATCCTGTATATATACGGTCTCAAAACCAAGCTAACCTTTTCAGCACGTGAGTAGACGTCATATTCTGACGTCTAAAGACGGTCCGCGTATTAAAAGAATTAACAAATTTATACTTGCCGTAGGTATACAAATAAATCGGGAAGAGCTAACTGAGACATTTATAAAGATTTCAGGATGAAATAAAAAACCTGTTGATGTCCATGGTTTATATGAACATATTACAGCGCTAAAAGTGGTAAATTATTTTGCGGAATAATTCATCGAATAACTCAATCTGAGAAATGTCTATTTATTCATAGATTGTGATTATTTGTTGTCAATTGAAGCTGGACATTTGCCTCAGCAATTCCAGCGTCAAATGATGAAAAATAGAAGCAAACAATTCAGCAGCACAAGGGTTACCGCTGCCTTAGTCACACTTGGCAAGATCTCCACAGTCAACATTTTTATCCTCGCCAAGCATAACCTGGCTGTTATGAAATGTCGCACATCTAGTAGAAATGACCTGAGAAAAACCGCAAAGACGGCTTCCGTTATTACGTTAATGCCGTTTCCAGAGGAAAGCATGCTGTGAGCGGAAGTAGACTGTGATGTTAAAGGTGGCTTGTTGCTCTTGTTTTTCATTCATGATCAAAATAAATATTTGTAGTGCTAGGTGCACGAATAACTACAAAATGAATGAATGAATGAATGAGTGAATGAATGAATGAATGAATGAATGAATGAATGCATGAATGAATCAATCAATCAATCAATCAATCAATCAATCAATCAATCAATCAATCAATCAATCAATCAATCAATCAATCAATCAATCAATCAATCAATCAATAAATCAATCAATCAATAAATCAATCAATCAATCAATCAATCAATCAATCAATCAATCAATCAATCAATCAATCAATCAATCAATCAATCAATCAATCAATCAATCAATCAATCAATCAATATGCAGAACTATCAAGCAATAAATCAATCATTCAATTGATCAATAAAGAAAACAATCATTAAATTAATAACGCAATCCTCCAATAAATCAACTATAAACAAACACACGCTCAGTCGATTGTTCTATCAATAAAATTTCCAGACTACAAACCATACCCCATGCGACCGACCGCTCGATTGAGTCAAATAGATAGACCTAGATATATAGGTATAGCAATGCATTGACCATACGCCTTTAGCCTTACATCAATACTAGATGTCTGGACACACCTAATTGGCCATCTATCTGGTGACCTTGTTTTTCCCATCCACCTATGCCGCCTGATTGGCCAATTGATCAAATTAGACTTGGACTGTTGTTTTACATGTCTTTTCACAGTTTCTGAGCTCTACATTCTGATGCGATACAAACAAATGAAAGAGTGAGTGAGTGAGTGAGTGAGTGAGTGAGTGAGTGAGTGAGTGAGTGAGTGAGTGAGTGAGTGAGTGAGTGCGTGCGTGCGTGCGTGCGTGCGTGAGTGAGTGAGTGCGTGCGTGCGTGAGTGAGTGAGTGAGTGAGTGAGTGAGTGAGTGCGTGCTTGCGTGCGTGCGTGAGTGAGTGAGTGAGTGAGTGAGTGAGTGAGTGAGTGAGTGAGTGAGTGAGTGAGTGAGTGAGTGAGTGAGTGAGTGAGTGAGTGAGTGAGTGAGTGAGTGAGTGAGTGAGTGAGTGAGTGAGTGAGTGAGTGAGTGAGTGAGTGAGTGAGTGAGTGAGTGAGTGAGTGAGTGAGTGAGTGAGTGAGTGAGTGAGTGAGTGAGTGAGTGAGTGAGTGAGTGAGTGAGTGAGTGAGTGAGTGAGTGAGTGCGTGCGTGCGTGATTGAGTGGGTGGGTGAGTGAGTGAGTGAGTGAGTGAGTGAGTGAGTGAGTGAGTGAGTGAGTGAGTGAGTGAGTGAGTGAGTGAGTGAGTGAGTGAGTGATTGAGTGAGTGAGTGAGTGAGTGAGTGAGTGGGTGGGTGGGTGGGTGAGTGCGTGAGTGAGTGAGTGAGTGAGTGAGTGAGTGAGTGAGTGAGTGAGTGAGTGAGTGAGTGAGTGAGTGAGTGAGTGAGTGAGTGAGTGAGTGAGTGAGTGAGTGAGTGAGTGAGTGAGTGAGTGAGTGAGTGAGTGAGTGAGTGAGTGAGTGAGTGAGTGAGTGAGTGAGTGAGTGAGTGAGTGAGTGAGTGAGTGAGTGAGTGAGTGAGTGAGTGAGTGAGTGAGTGAGTGAGTGAGTGAGTGAGTGAGTGAGTGAGTGAGTGAGTGAGTGAGTGAGTGAGTGAGTGAGTGAGTGAGTGAGTGAGTGAGTGTTGGAATACCTACATAAAATTAATTACTATATTGAGTTATACGATGAATAACTATTACACGTGTCTTTTAGTAGGGTCCAAAACCATGTTTCCGTGACCAACCTTCTGCAAGTAGGGTGTTAAATAAGAGTTGTTTTTGTCAATTAAAATCTCAATTATATAACGTTGCACTATATAATTGTTCTATTTGACGGTTGTTTTAGGTAGCTTAAGGTATTTGTAAATAAATAAGCACCTACGCCTCCTTTGAAAAGGCGGGCGGAATTTTCCACAGCGTAAAATCAAAAATGGCCGCCATCGGTCACGGTGAAAAGCAAGATATCAATTATCAATTAAACATGGCGAAATAGCCTTAAAGGCAAAATACACTTAAAGATAAAAATATAGATCTGCTCATAATATGAACTGATAATGACCAGAGTATTTATATAATTCAAAAAGTAAAAAAAAACGTCATAGGAATGTTCCTAGCATGTTACGTGCGAATTTTGACAACACCATAGTATTCTACTTTAACATTGCAAATAAAACAGTAAGTAGAATTATTTTTTTAAATGTGTACAGCTTAGTGATTATATTAAACGTTACATGAATCAGTGGCTCGTTCAAAAGCATCAAGTACGTCATAAGAATGATCTTTTTGGGCTTTTCCTTATGCTGGACGGCGGCCCTCTTGGATTTTCCCATGAAGGAAGCAAACAATTTTAAAAATAACCCCAAACCCAAACATAACCCAAACATATATAAAAAAGAGGTGTTACATGAAATGTTAGGTCTGCCAGGTCAAAAGTATTTAATGGATTGCACCCCGTCGCTGACGCGTTTTCCTATTTTGGGTGTATACATCTGTATCGCGCATTGCGACAGCAATTCGCGACCTTTGCCATGAAGATGGCAAAGGTAAATTCAGGCTTTAAAGGGTTAAAATAGCCAATTTTTGCAGTTTTTCTGCGGCAATAAAAGCTAATGTTGGAATATAGATTATCTTCTTCACTTATTCATATTTCATTATCCCATCATGTTTAGTTTTGATATCCATCAATCTGGTGCTGAAATGTCTACGCAGCCAATCACACCATGAGGGTACAAGAAGTGCTGAACACATGCGGTGTGACTAATTAGGAAAATGAAATATTTCCAAGCCAATATATCTTTCATTGAAACAAGGAAAAATGGGCCAACATGTGGGCCAACACAAAAGGAATATTGGGTTAGATTCTTCAAAATTTCAAAGAATTTCATGTAAGAACACTACTCGAAAAACAACTCTTTTAAAAACGAACTTTAAAAATTACAGGCCTATGTCCAACTTGAGTTTCATTTACAAAATCTTAGAAAATGCTGCAAGCTCATGTATAAAGAACACATGTATCTAATCCATTACATTCAGCCTACAGGAAACATCATACTACAATTTTTTTTCGAAAACACAAAACGCATGCTTTAATCTTATCCATGACCTGCGTCGAACCCGAAAAAGTCTATCCACAGAGCTGTCAAGCAAATTGCAATGAGTAGTAGCAAGCTAGATTATAACTCACTTTTTCACAATATGCCAGAAAATTATATCGCTAGATTACAACGCGTTCAGAACTGCCCGAGTAGTAACCAAGGCCCCACGATTTAGTCGTTCAGTTCCAGCAAACACGATACATTGAACCAATGTTATTTTAATGTTGGCCCACCGTCTTCGACGTCCGTCCAACATAAAAACAGCATTGGTTCAATGTCTCGTGTTTGCTGGGTAGAGATTTGACTGTGTTATCACAGTGAGAATGTCATCAGTTGACATGTTTGAGTTACTTGTGTCGTGAACCCACGTGTGTCATCTACATGTTATAATTTATAATATATCACCATCTCACCTGACGTTAGTGTCATCATCTCACCTGACGTTAGTGTCATCATCTCACCTGACGTCAGTGTCATCATCTCACCTGACGTAACAGTCTGGCTAAGAAGATGTCTGGTAGGGTCAAGGTCATCTCGCGGATGTTAAGCTCCGGGTGACAGGAGCTTCTATAGTGCTTAATGTGGGGCATGCTGGGAAGCAGCTAGATTCACTTATGACAGAGGAGGAGGGCCATGACCTGGGACGAGATGAGGGGAGAGAGGGGGGATGGATTGTGGACGACAGCTTACGAAACAAACACTTTGGTGGATTTCATGTCAACAAGGATAAACTTACCGCGACATTTTTTTTTTTGAAAATACACTATTGTCCAATAAATAAAATCATTATTTCACTTGCTCAATTCTTTCCAATGTACGATATTCACCAAAGGATTTTAAGAAGTTTTCCTGCTTTCTAGGTATGGTCTGCTTTCTAGGAACAAGTCAGAAAGCAGCACACTTTAAATAAAAAAAAAAATTGTGGATGTCGTAGATTTGGAAGACAATATTAATATTTTGAGAAGGTATGATTTAACGTATTAGATAATAATGTATATTCAGATATGGTTTGGACGCAGTTGCTTTATCCATAGTTGAATTAAATCAACAGAAGTGTCCATTTCCATGCCAACATTTCTTCAACAGCATTTCGTACATGTGTTTGAACAACGGTACAACATCTTGTCATATAATATCTGAGCCAAAAATAGAGCAGTTTTACTTTTAGCATAGGTAAATATGCGAGAACTGTGACTTACTGGCCGTCATATGGGCTTGTATAAGACTTGTTTAGAAAGCAGGACAGCATGTTAGAAAGAGTATCACACATGACACTATGTTAGAAAGAGTATCCGTATGAGAAGGCTACAGAGAGTGAGATTGGCGACACAGCTGGCAGTTATGGTATATAATATGGAAACTAATTTTCAACTGGGAAACACATAGCCGTCATCTTGTCAATTTATTGGAAAACTGGTGAGATAATGAAATGAAATGAGTGTGGTTACAGGCCACTTTCTGCACATCTAGGCTAAGCTGATCCAGGAGAACCATCTGAGGATGATGAGATGAATCGAGATGACACTGCCCTCCAGACACATTATTGTAAATGCTAGCACTAGCGGTTTGAGGCCGAGCACGCTACCTTTCGGTCACGGCGGCTCCCCACAATATTACACGGGGAAGAAACATTTGAAGAAACACTTGAAGTCCATAGTGAGGTTTGAACCCTTGATCTCCGATTTTCCAAGATTGATTGATTGATTGATTGATTGATTGATTGATTGATTGATTGATTGATTGATTGATTGATTGATTGATTCATTCATTCATTCATTCATTCATTCATTCATTCATTCATTTTGTAGTTATTCGTGCACCTAGCACTACAAATATTTATTTTGATCATAAATAAAAAACAAGAGCAACAAGCCACCTTTGACATCACAGTCTACTTCCGCTCACAGCATGATTTCCACTGAAAACGTCATTAACGTAATAACGGAAGTCGTCTTTGCGGTTTTTCTCACGTCATTTCTACTAGATGTTTAACCACTACACCAGGGGCCGTTAGATGAAAATGTCAAGATAGTTTAAAACTGTCTGTCAAACTTTTGAGCTCCCTTTTACATTTACTTAGTAACCCTTATTTACAATTTTTTTGAATTTCCAACCCCTTGAAGTTGTGTCTCGCTACCGCGATCCACAACCTCAAGCGGTTGAAAATTACTCGCATTTGTTTAATTTTAGACCATACATTTGTAATGCTTGCTTTCAAAACACGCATTTTGTTCCCAATATTAACTAGTTTTAATTCCTCATTGGGTAGCTTAAACAGTTTAGAACCCGAAAGTTTCATGGCAAGATGACTGCTGAAAATTTATGTTTTTATTATTTTCTGCATTCTATACCCTTGTCATTTAATAACCCACGTTCCCTTGTCTAGAGTCCCATCTTCTCCAAACATACTTTGATGACGTCACTTTATGTGAAGCATGCATCTCTGACCTCTATTAACATGATTATAATATATGACCAAATATCCTTAACTTGACAGGCTTGACTAAGACATAGACATAATTGTATGCCTAAGGATTGAGAGACACATGGGATTGTCCACAAAGTTACATCTACAAATAACTCGTCTTGATTTATGTAAACAGGCAGCTGGAATTATACTTCACCCCTTCAGCTCGGGGACCGACTTCAGACGTCAGAATCTGACGTCAATAGACGTTAGAATCTGACACCTAAAGTCGATACTCGCACTGATAGTGTAAAATATTTTTTTGGTGTCAACAATGATTGCCTCACTGCCCATTGAACTAACTGCCGATAAAATATCTAAACTCACCAACAAAACTTATATACTATTATGACAAATCTCTATCCACTGAATGTTCAGTGAATTTAACAATACTATGGTCTCGTTCAAGTGAGTTTTTATACAATTAGTTTGTGGACAGTTTATTTACAGCTGATGAATCAAATATGTGGCCGGGTTAGCTTCTGCTAAAAAATACCATTTTAGCATTAGTTATTCTATTTCGCATGTAAATAATAAATTATTTAGGAGAGCCTATAGGTTTAGTTGCAATATTTAATCTCATACTGGTACTTTGTAAATTTTTCAGACGCTGCGTGTTTTGCCACACAGTGATGGCATTTGACAGGACATCAAATATCCACCATCCACACCAATGATTGAATGGGGTTTCGGATCGCCGTTGCCATCCACACCAAGCAAAGCGAAATGTTACAAGTATCAATGCACTAACCATAGAAATGAGAGATCAGGGTATTGGGTTTTTTTCTGCATCCCGTGGGCAACAGCCATGAATCTACTGGAACTAAATATCATGATTGAATGACAAGGTAAACAATGACATTCTCTCAAGATATATGAACAGGATCCAAGACGTGGGAACAAGACACGATTTATTGGCCTAATATTGGTTTAATGTTGGCCCAACGTCTACGACTCTGGCTCAACATTAAACCAAATTTGGATGAGGGTCTAAGAAATGTTTCATGAGATGATCACATTCTGTCGGACTGTACGTGCCACGTGAAATCAGAGATGTGTACTGGAACCATTGTTTCTCAGTGTGGTGGTATCTTTGTCAAATAGTAAGACAGGTTATGAACTGCAATAATCGTTAACAGCACTCTAATTACACTGAGTTTTAACCCTTTAACCGCCGGTGCCGCATATATTCGGGTTTTCATTTTTTATTACCACTTTAAGTACCACATTTAAAATATGTTAACGATAAAATGTGACATCAACCAGCAAGATTTGAAAAGAGCTGACCTCAATTTTGTCAACTCTGAATAATTTTCACTCACTGAAGTTGTGGATCGCGTCAGCGAGACACAACTTCAAGGAAGTGAAAATTCAAATTGAATAATTTGGCGGTTAAATGGCTAAGGGTTAAGTGGATGTGACGCCCCCCCATCCTTCTGTCCCCCCCCCCAAGGTTGTTTTACATAAATACAAATGAAATGAATTAGGGTTTAGGCCACTGTTGTGCACATAGGGCCTATAGGTTAAATTGGGCCATGGTGGTGAGATTAATGGGATGAAACTGCCCTCAAGACACAAGATTCGAAATAGTCGAGCCCTGGCGGTCTTTACGAGTGAGCAAGGAAGAAACATGTTGTTTCTTTGAAACTTTCCTGCAGGCAGCTTTAACCACTGCACCATGGCCCCTTTTTTGACATAAATAATCTATAAGCCATAAGTCATCAGTCTATGGCCAATTTCTATCGCTGGCATCTGACAGAAAGAAAACAAACTGGTTAGCATTTCAGTTGCCACCAGGGTTAGACAAAACACATTTACATCAACTTTCACCCTACGTTTCCTTGTTGCTGACATTATTGTCAGGATCTAATTGTGTTTTGATACCTTAGTCCTTGCCCTGTGTACCACTTATAAATTCATTTTATGGGATCTTCCTGTCAGCTGTCGAACAAAAGCTTTGCACTAGGATTCTTCGTATCGATTGCCACGACACAGACATCGCCGGTCATCAGTAGCCATGTAGCAAGGGAAACCTTGTATTACATTTTTGTATTTGTTTCAATTGCAAAATAAAATATGTAAATTATAATCTGATGCTCACATGGAAATGCAATAAATGAGTAAATATATTTCACTTCTTAACTGGGAGGGTCATTTAAAGAAATATGTAATACATTAACATCAGTGCAATCTGTCACTCACATAGGGTTAATAACATATTCAAATGATTTTAAGGCATTGTACTAATCAGGGTTCCCCACAGAAAAAAAAATCATCTGGTTGCTCTCTCAAATATATTAACTTAGCGCGCGCGATCAGCCTAACCCTTACTCTGCTGCATAAAATTTGCAGCGTGGTTGCCCACTAAGTTTTTCTTAAAAAAATGTTCATCTGATGAACAACTGATACTGAAAGATAATATATTACAAAATCAGTTACTGTCAGTTAGCCATCTTTAAAACGCAAATGGAAAGACACCACAAAACGAAACTATAAATAATTTTGTTTTAATTCATCCGGTCGGGCAGCCGGCATTTCCGGCACTGTGGTGAACCCTGGCACTACTAATGACAATAGACCCGTACTAGAGACTTGATTTGATATATTTCAGTAGAACAGTGCAGTACAATACATGAGAAAACCAGTCAAACAATAGTTGCACGCGTACAATACACAGCCTAATCAAAACAATATAATGTAATGGTAAGACTTATTATTATTTTTCTAAATAAAAATGATTCCTGGTTTTAACTAGCATAGACGATTGTTTTCAAGTATATAGCAAATGCAATCTCAATTTATTAAAATAATGGCGCAAAATATAATTTAGTCAGAAAAAGTCTAAACCACAAAATGCCCAAGAAATAATAAAAATACAGACAAAAAGAAACGAGAACATTGATTAAAAGTAGAACATACAAAAGAAAAATCAAATATGTTAATATCAAACCCCCCAAAAAATATTATGCATGAGATCACATGGCTACAAATCCAGCTCATTTCAAACTCGGATTGCCGACTATACTATGCCCAGTACATCACAGATATTGCTGGCGCATGACAGATTGCCGTTCATTATAAAGACGACGGGTGGGCTGCAAGCTCATAGTTAGGCTATAGTGAGTGAACAAGGTATGTGTCATGACTTGGGAGGTCATTGCGCTCTCAGTCTGACAGGCTGCATACTAGACCAAGAACGAGATCAAGAGCTGGAGATGCGACATTTGTATCAGCAGCAGCTGATCAGTGGAATACCTTGCCACTGAGCCTTAGGTTGATAGGGGATATTTGCTGTTTCAGGACTGCTTTAAAGGCACACTATTTCACCAAGCACTACGGTGACTGATGTAATAACTAGACTATTCCGCTATCTTCAAAATCACAAAGTGGAAGTTTTTATGTACAGCGCCTTGATTAGTTTTTCTAGAGGGGGCGCTATTGATTGATTAATTGATTGATTGATTGATTGATTGATTAACTGATTGATTGATTGATTGATTGATT
>OZ024908.1:2123260-2187011 GCA_964017125.1 Flabesymbios commensalis
GACCATAGAAAATCAACATGAATGGCATGTATCCTGATGGCTATATAATGCTATTAGGTTGAATAACTCCAACACGTGTGACCTGCATGTGGTCCTGATGGCTATATAATGCTATTGGGTCGTATAACTCCAACACGTGTAACCTGCATGTGGTTCTGATGGCTATATAATGCTATTGGGTCGTATAACTCCAACACGTGTAACCTGCATGTGGTTCTGATGGCTATATAATGCTATTGGGTCGTATAACTCCAACACGTGTAACCTGCATGTGGTTCTGATGGCTATATAATGCTATAGGGTCGTATAACTCCAACACGTGTAACCTGCATGTGGTTCTGATGGCTATATAATGCTATAGGGTCGTATAACTCCAACACGTGTAACCTGCATGTGGTTCTGATGGCTATATAATGCTATAGGGTCGTATAACTCCAACACGTGTAACCTGCATGTGGTTCTGATGGCTATATAATGCTATAGGGTCGTATAACTCCAACACGTGTAACCTGCATGTGGTCCTGATGGCTATATAATGCTATGGGGACCATATAACATCAACACCTTGTAACTGGCATGTGGTCCTGATTGCTATATAATGATATGGGGACCATATAACATTAACACGTGTAACTTGCATGTGGTACTGATTGCTATATAATGCTATTGGGACCATATAAAATCAACACATTGTAACCGACATGTGGTCCTGATTGCTATATAACGATATTAAGACTGTATAACATTAACACGTGTAACTGGCATGTGGTCCTGATTGCTATATAATGCTATTGAGATCGTATTACATTAACATGTGTAACTGGCATGTGGTACTGATTGCTATACAGTGGAGACCCGGTATCGGACCGCCTCACAAAGTGGACCATCCCGGAATACGGACCACCTTTAGTCAGTCCCTAATTTTTACCCATTCACATAATGTATTATCAGATTCAGAACGCGGACCGACCCGCGATTCCGGACACGGACCACTTTTTATCAGTCCCAAGTCATAAAAGGACTCAGAAAACGGACCACCCCCCAAGAGTAAAGAAAAATCATTCACACTTTTACAGTCTAATGAGAGAGACATAAATATGCATCAACTAAGGGACCAGCGGCTGGATTCACTAATGGGACCAGCTGTAACTGAATCCACTGATAGGACAAGCTGTGGCTGCATCTACTAATAGGACCAGCTGTGGATGGATCTACTAATGGGACCACTTGTCGCTGGATCCACTTATGGGACCAGCACTGCAGGATCCCCTAAGGGACCAGTACTGGCATAATTCACTGAGTGGACCAGCCCTGGTTGTATCCAATAAATGGACCAGCTCTGGTTGAATCCACCAAGGGGACCAGTTGGCTGGATGCACTAAAAGGACCAGAGCTGGCTGAATCCACAAAGGTGGCCTGCACCGGCTGGATGCACTAAGCTCAGACTGGATGACGTGAAAGATCAGCGCTGATGCGATAGATCATACAATGTTATTTCAACATTTAAACATTGTCATCAGTCGCCTTATAATCTCATGTTCCTTCCTTGAGTCGCGCCTCTTCGGTTGGTTGCGTTCTCAACGGTGTAGTGTTTTAGCTCCTACGACCGTCTTTCTTTGTTAATACATTTCAAAATAATTCATAGCGCGCGAACTTACAATCACAGCTTAGTGTCCAAGTTTATGTTGCCAAAACAATTTAAGTCAACTTCTTATATTTAATTATAGCAATAGTTGAGCTAGTGGTCTATAGGATCCACAAGGTTAAACAAAGACGGTTTTGACACCAGCTGACAGAAATAACATTCGGCGTGCAACAATCATTTAATTACGCATGACATGCAAGGTCCTATGTGTATTTGATACAGGCTAGCGCATAAATAGATACGGAAATAGGACACAATAATATTTATACAAGCGATGCAAACAAACAGATTGTCATATTTGTAACATATTCATAACTAGAGAAGATTATAATTTGCTAGGCTGTTTTTTGTCTACTTGATTGTCATATATGAGAGGACCTAGCGTGAAGAGGGATTATCACCTGTATAGCGTGATTACACTTTGCGATCCCAGAAGACTCACACATTATTATGTAAAATCATATAGTGAAACAAAGCATAACAATTCCGTCATGATTTCCTATATAGTATCGCACATTTTCCGGAATAATTATCAAATGTTTTTTTTACGTGAGGAAGTATAAATGATATCCAGTTGATTTACTGTAAGATACATAGGGTTCCCCAGTGGTCGATTTTCCGTTCACAGCTGCCATGGCATGATCACCCTAAACAAACGATACTATCACACTACGAACGTAATGAAATAATTTTTTTTTACTCCAAGTTGATCGTAATGACTCCGGTTATGACTCTCGAGTTTTTAAAAAGAAGAAGCGTGACAATAGCAAACAATATTGATAGTCACAATAAGGGATTTTGGGTGTCATAGGGTTATTCACGGCTGGTCGACTTTCAGTTTACCGACTTTTTACAAAAAATAATATATAATATTTTTTTCACATTTATTCTTATTTTTTTAGTGTGTGTTGTTTTTGAGTATATCATGACGTCATATATTTAATACATTAGTTTGATAATCGACATAGATATCAACACGTAGCAAGCCATATCTTTAAGCAGACTGACTATATCTCTCCATTTAAAAGTGGCTGGTTTCACAAATCGGACCGATTCCAAAATGGAATTGCTATATAATGCTATTGGGAGCGCATAACATTTACACGTGTAACTGGCATGTGGTACTGATTGCTATATAATGCTATTGGGACCGTATAACATTAACACGTGTAACTGGCATGTGGTACTGATTGCTATATAATGCTATTGGGACCGTATAACATTAACACGTGTAACTGGCATGTGGTCCTGATTGCTATATAATGCTATTGGGAGCGTAGAACATTAATACGTGTAGCCTGCATGTGATCATGGGGTACATCCTAATAAGATTCATAAAAATAAAATTATCCTAATTTTTCGTATTTTCATTAGAAAAAATTGGATTAATCTTAACTTTTCTTATAAAAATAAAATAAGAATCATATAATCCCAATTTTAGGATTCTCAGTGGATTGCACCCCTGATTGCTATATAATGCTATGGGGAACGTTTTACATCAATTCGGTTTTATGCTATGCAGTCCTCGTAGTATTATATTATTATTAGGCTCAAATAACACAACCCCGTGAGTGTATTTTAAAACCCATTTAAAACATAATATGTTATTCTGATGTTGGCACAAGCTGATAGTATAACGTATAATTTAAAACACAATGTGTTTTTCTGATGCTGGTAAAATAAAATAAACGGGGGTTTAGTCACCTTTGTGCATAAATATGTAGGATAAAATGTGTCAGGTGATCTTGCTGAAAATTGTGAGATGAATTAGACACTGATAAGGTGTTATTGTGATGGTGGTATAATCTAATAATAGAACACGTGATACAATTTATTTGGTATAAAAAAAGATATACACTTAACTTCGTGTAATTAAGCTTTTAGTCACTGTTTAAAATTTACACCCAATAAATAGATGAACGGATGAAAGAATAAATCGAAAAAAAAATGAATGAACGAATGAATGAATGAATGAATGAATGAATGAATGAATGAATGAAAGAATATTTGAATGCATGTATGAAGAAATGAATGAATGAATGAATGAATGAATGAATAAATGAATGAATGAATGAATGAATGAATGAATGAATAAATGAATGAATAAATGAATAAATGAATGAATAAATAAATGAACGAATAAATAAACGAATGAATGAAAGAATAAATGAATGAATGAATGAATGGATGAATGAATGAATGAATGAATGAATGAATAAATGAATGAATGAATGAATGAATGAATGAATGAATGAATGAATGAATGAATGAATGAATGAATGAATGAATGAATGAATGAATGAATGAATGAATGAATGAATGAATGAATGAATGAATGAATGAATGAATGAATGAATAAATGAATGAATGAATGAATGAATGAATAATTGATAATAATAATAATAATAATAATATTTTTTTTATTTGAAGAGGGTAAACTCAATGAGCATTCGCCCATCTTCCTTGTGGCCCTTAAACATTCAAGTATACAAAATACTTAATACATAACTAATAATGAATAAAGTAATAAAATATATACAGCATAATCAGAAAAGAGTATTTAAAACATGTATATGTGCTGCCGTGCAAAGGCAAAATGCAGCTAAGCAGATACTGCCTCTTGTTTCTGCAGAGCAGTGTAAGCTATGTACAAGCAATAATGACAATATATATAAAAAATTGAATAACATATTTGTTGAACAATATATGCCACATTGTATCGGTGAATTACTTAATATTATCTATATTTATTTTATTCTAAAGTTTTTTTTAATGTACAAGTTCCTGAATTCGGTAAATGTTTCTGAAGATTGTATGTTTTCTGGCAAGTCATTCTATATAATTACGCCTCTGTATGATAAGAATTTATAATGTGTTCTAGGAACGAATATTTTTATTGGCTGAAGATCTGAGTGAATAATTCTAGTGGGCTTTAATATTAGTAAACATAGTCTGAATGAATGAATGAATGAATGAATGAATGAATGAATGAATGATTGAATGAATGAATGAATGAATGAATGAATGAATAAATGAATGAATGAATGAATGAATGAATGAATGAATGAATGAATGAATGAATGAATGAATGAATGAATGAATGAATGAATTTACAGATGGATGAATGGATGGCCGGTTTGATAGAGGGATGAATTTTCGATTGTGTATAACCAACTTTAACCCGTACTACAGCGGGGATCGACTTTATTCGTCGGTATCTGCCGTCTTTATACGTCAGATTATGACGTCTAAAGTCGATCCCCGCACTATAAGAGTACACCATTTAAAATTGTTCTACACCCATAACATGGGTAATCAAATGAATAGGGAAGACCTAACAAAGACTTTTATATATCATGATTTCAAATTGAAAAAAAAACCTTTGGTTTTATTCCCTTGTACCCAAATATTTCAACGCTTCAAGGGTTAAATGGATGAAGTCTGTAATCGCAGGTAATAGACATCCCTCTCACAATAGCCCAGACTTCATGTAATATGTACGCTGTGATCCTTAGTAACGTCACCACATTAACCCTTTAACCGCCAAATTATTCAATTTGAATTTTCACCCATTTGAAGTTGTGTTGATCCACAACTTCAAGTGAGTGAAAATTATTCAGATTTGACAAAATGGAGGTCGACTCTTTTCAAATCTTGCTGGTTGATGTCACATTTTATCTTTAAAATGGGGTACTTAATGTACTTATAAAAAAATGAAAACCGGACTATATGCGACACCGGAGGTTAAAGGGTTAAAAGGTCAAATAAAAGTGTAGCCCATTTACAACGGTCTCAAGTGATTTGTGATGATTGCGTCAAACGATTTATTATTTATTTTGTAGACAAAATTATCACCAGCTGCGTCTTCATGAGACTTAGCCTTCTAATAGCCGCCCCGACTATACTTGATTTATTTGGTTCATATTAGCTAATTAAATACTACACTGACCTATCAGTGAGTGTCACAGCAGAGACACTGGTGAAACGAGTGAAATTAAATACAAGCTTTTAAATATGTTAAAAAAAAAGTGAAATCAATCAGCAAGACCTGTTTTCTGACCTCTAGTTTGCCTAATTTGAATAATTAATAGAGCATTATGCTATTTAAATGTTACTGATATTGTGATAAATTAAAACAGGTCATGGTGGATGCTCGGTGACTGAAATAATTGGGGGGGGGGGGTGGGGTATTTTTAATTACTTATAGCGGGAAATTTCATTAGCATTTCCACCATCAAATAGATCAGCCCTCAAACGGATAAATTGAATAATTTAAATTTTCACCCACTATTGTGTCTCGTTCAAGTGAATGAAAAATACTCATATGTGTTTAATTAAAGACCAAACATTAATTGCAAATCTGGATGTTTCAACGTTTATTTCGTTTTAGGCTGTATGAGTGCTAATGACAAAAAATCGGCTTAATATTTTATTTTATATTTTATTATAAGATAACTATATCGGTCTTCCTCATGAGGCAGAATCTTAAATGTCAGGATATATTATACACAAATATTTGAGCATTGTAACGGTTAAAACCACATTGGGTGTTTGCCTGAGACATGCATGGTATTGACCTCGAGTCTAAACAACCCTGTCCTAGCGTCTGCAGCTGCTTTCTAAATGAAGGACATTGCCTCCAGATTGCCTGACAGAAGGTAAGATACTGTAGATCTAATACTATTCCCGAGGTTACAATTTTAGCGAATTTCGCCAGAAAGACAAAATTCGCGAATTCTAGAATCTCGCAAAAAATATTTTTTATAAGAGCGCTACTAAAATAACATTTAAATTCTCGAAGACTAAACTTTGTGAAAAAGAACGAGAATCAGAAATTCGCGAGAATTTAACAACGCGAAAATTACCAGATCTACAGCATTCATCCGCACAGAGTTTACACCCTAGCCTGCCGAGAAGATGACCACATGACAGAAAAGTTTACACTCTGGTCACTGAAGTGTCCTGACCTTGAGATCACCTTCACTTGACCGTTAGTGGTCAGTCTGTCCTTGACCAGTCACGTCGTGATCACAGAAGAACATTGTTTGGTCACGGCTTGTCTAACTAAATCATCCTTGTGGGATTTTTATGTCCACGACACAAAACACATTGGGCAGTAAAGTGAACAGGGTCCCACTGCGGTTCTGGCTTTACCCGTACATTAAAACACACCACTACATTATTTCCTTTGTCCGACCACCACATTCTAGGCTGGGAATGGAAAGTTTTTGTTGATCAAGTACAGACCAATTATAATGGTAGGCCTAAATCAGTCAGGTGTGCCCAAGCTGTTGATTGTGAAAGATACTCATTATGGTCGGGTGTGTTTTAAGTCAGTTAAAACCCTCGGGGTTTTCCATTCTTAGCTGTGAAAAAGGCCTCGGCCTTCGTCCTCGGACCTTTTTTTCACAGCTAAGAATGTAGAGCTCCTCGGGCTTTATCCTATACATAATTTACCACCGAATCTCCATCTGTTATGATTATTGACTTGTAGTCAATAAAGATTACTCGAAGTGGGTGACAAGTGAAAAACAAGTGTCACCCATTACTGCCTAGCCGTATCGTCCTCTCCGAGGCCGTGGATTGATGTATTTGCTTCATCCTAAAAACTCAACATGGCGATGACTAAGAGCGATGCCGACCCCAACGTCTAAAGAATGACTGTGCGACCTCTGAGCTGATCATGCGGGCATGCAACTGAAATGTTATTGATTCTGAAAAAAAGTTATTTTCGACCTGACTATTCGATGGTAAGTCTCGGATATGACCGTCCAAAGAAATGCCCAGAATTGGACGAATATTTTATTAACTCCTGAATTCAAATGTTTTTTCGGAAATCGTCATTTTTTTATACCGATGTTACCGAATTGCACGTCATATCGCCCACCGTTCTAATGATGACAGGATCGAGTGATGGGATACAGCTGCAAAATGTGGAGCTGTCTGATTTATATGTTTTTTTATTGCCGCGAGCATTAAACCATTAAACCGACATTAAACCATTGTTTCAACGTATTATGTACTTCTGAGGTACGTTGACCTTGACCGGAGTCACGCATTTATTTATCCTTATCTCGTAATTAATTACTTAATTAATTGATTCAATAATCATTAAAGTGTAGAGGAACTGTATTTTACTTTCATTATTATCAACCTTACAGCGCGGGGATCAACACTAGTCGTAAGAATCTGACGTCTTGGGGATCGACTTTAGTCGTCAGAATCTGACGTCTATAGACGTCATATTCTGACGACTAAAGTCGATCCCATATGTTTTTTATTGTCGCGTGCGGGAGTTGAAAGCTGGGCAGTGTAAACTCCTGATGACTGACATGCTCCTGATCACTGATATACCAGCTGCTCGCAGATCAAGTTACAATCCACTGCGTGTTTACCTTTATAATAACAATATGACTTTGTGGAACCATCAAAATACTAACAAAACTATCAAGGTAACATATATACAAATCCAGACAAAACAGGAAAATTGCGAGCCTCTAACGGTTGCTGGCACAGTGCCACATACGTTGTCACAAACCTTTAACTAGTGTTGTAACAGTGTCAAATACGTTGCTGCAGCACAGAACCAAAGGTGGAGCTGAAAATATTATTTCTTTACAAATACATATATATTTAATTTAGATGCGTTTTTATGTGTGGGAGTAATGCTTGACAAAAAATAATTTGTCATTTTATTAAAATTATAAATGAACTTTATCTTATGATAGAGTGGCCATATAAAAGTAGTGAACATCTTAGGAAACCCTTTGTTTTATAACTGATCGATTATTAATTTTAAAAACGTAATTTTAATTTTATGTATTTTTTGTATGTTAATTTTATGTATTATTTACCTATGTACATTTTTCTATGCTTTCAACGTTACTTGGGTTCCCACTCTTTTCCACAGTGAATTTTTTACCACTGCGTACAAAATAGGTGTTTTTATCTCGTGTTGTTGGTGCGAGAAACGAACATTTTCTACCGTCATCATTGCAATGCCGCTTTTAACTCTAACTTGATTTTACGTAGATGTATCGCCAAATAGCGTATGTTTTTACAACGCCTGACATGTCTGGCGTGCTTAATGGTCACAGAACGTCAGCTGCAGATGTTAACTATGACGTGACGTGAGAGAAAAGACGAAGTCGACTTCCGTTATTACGCTAATGACGTCATCACCGGAAACATATCATGTTTGTGTTTTATTCACGATTAAAAATAACTACTTGTGGAGCTTCGTGTGAGAATAACTTCAAAATCAATCAATCAATCAATCAATCAATCAATCAATCAATCAATCAATCAATCAATCAATCAATCAATCAATCAATCAATCAATCAATCAATCAATCAATCAATCAATCAATCAATCAATCAATTAATCATTCAATCAATCAATCAATCAATCAATCAATCAATCAATCAATCAATCAATCAATCAATCAATCAATCAATCAATCAATCAATCAATCTTGGAGCTTTAGATTCAGTCTCAGGCTTTAGGATCAGTCTCAGTCTTTAGGATCAGTCTCAGGCGTTATGATTAGTCTCGGGCATTAGGATTAGTATTAGGCTTTAGTCTCAGGCTTTAGGATCAGTCTCAGACTTTAGGATCAGTCTCATGCTTTAGAATCAGTCTCATGGTTTAGAATCAGTAGCATGCTTTAGAATCAGTAGCATGCTTTAGAATCAGTAGCATGCTTTAGAATCAGTAGCACGCTTTAGAATCAGTATCAGGCTTTAGAACCGTAATGAAATGTAATGTTTTCTGACGTCACTTTATGTGAAGCATACATATCTGACCTCTATTGACAAGATTATATTATATATGACCTTGACATCCCTAACTTGACTTGACTTGCACATAAAGATGAGTGTATGCCTGAAGATTGAGAAACACCTGCAATTGTCTACAAAGTTACATCTACAAATAACTCGTCTTGATTTATGTACACAGGCAGCTGGAATTATTATGCTTAACTCTTTCAACGCGTGGACCGACTTCAGACGTCAGAATCTGACGTCAATAGACGTTAGAATCTGACGCCTAAAGTCAATCTTCGCTCTACAAGAGAAAAATATGTATACCGGCCGCAGACCAGTGGTATAGGTATTCAAAAAAATCATTTGAAAACCTATGTTTTGGGTGCACGATAATTATAAATGTTTGAATTCTTTCAGTGCAGGAACTGTCTGGGTTGTCAACAATGCATTCCTCACTGCCCATTTAACTAACTGCCGATATATTATTTAAAATTATATACTGTACTATTATGACAAATCTTGGGTGAAGTCAGGTGTGCCCAAGCTGTTGATTGTGAGGGATACTCATTATGGTCGGGTGTGTTTTAAGTCAGTTAAAACCCTCGGGGTTTTCCATTCTTAGCTGTGAAAAAAGCCTCGGCCTTCGGCCTCGGACTTTTTTCACAGCTAAGAATGTAGAGCTCCTCGGGCTTCATCCTATACATAATTTACCACTGTAATCTCCATCTGACTTGTAGTCAATAAAGATTACTCGAAGTAGGTGACAAGTGAAAAAAATATGTTGTTATTATTAAACAGTTCCATGATTTTTTGCCGACATCAATTTTAAAATGCAAGCTAGAATACAAGTGTCACTCATTACTGCCATTAGCAACAGTATGCGTGCTTTTGGTTCTAGTGAAAATAATAGACCACTTTATTTCTATATGTTGTAAGCAAGTTATTAGCATAAAACATCACAGGTTCAACCCAAGCGGGTGATTTAAAGGGTAACAGGACCCCGTGTGTTAACCATTTCCCTGATTTACTGTACCTGGAAAATCGAAATAATTAATTTACTAAACAGACTGGTTTTATTCGGTTGACTCAATAATTTCCACAATTTCAACCCAAATTTTCAATTTGAACGGGCGGAGGTCATTGATTTAACACAATGACATTTTTAGCAGACATTGACAATTATTATTGTGATTATTAAATATCATAATTAAATGTGCAATTGCCTTTATTTTAAAATTACGACGGTCGACCTAGCCGCATCGTCCTCTCCGAGGCCGTGGATTGATGTATTTGCTTCATCCTAAAAACTCAACATGGCGATGACTAAGAGCGATGCCGACCCCAACGTCTAAAGAATGACTGTGCGGCCTCTAAGCTGATCATGCGGGCAGCTGAAATGTTACTGATTCTGAAAAAAATATTTTCGCCCTGATTATTCGATGGTAAGTCTCAGATATGACCGTCCAAAGAAATGCCCAGAATTGGACGAATATTTTGTTACCTCCTGAATTCAAATGTTTTTTCGGAAATCGTCATTTTTTTATACCGATGTTACCGAATTGCACATCATATCACCCACCGTTCTAATGAAGAAAGGATCGGGTGATGGCATACAGCTACAAAATGTGGAGCTGTCTGATTTATATGTTTTTTTATTGCCGCGAGCATTAAACCATTAAACCAACATTAAACCAGCTGTTTCAACGTATTATGTACTTCTGAGGGACGTTGACCTTGACCGGTGTCACGCATTCATTTATCTTTATTTCGTTATAAATTACTTAATTAATTGATTCAATAACCATTAAAGTCTAGAGTAACTGTCTATTACTTTCCTTATTATTAGCATTACAGCGCGGGCATCGAATTCAGTCGTAAGAATCTGACGTCTTATGGATCGACTCTAGTCGTCAGAATCTGACGTCTATGGACGTCAGATTCTGACGACTAAAATCGATCCCATCTGTTTTTTTATTGCCGCGGGCGGGAGTTGAAAGTCGGACATTATAAACTTCTGATCACTGATATATCAGCTGCTCACAGATCCAGTTACAATCCACTGCGTGTTGAATTTTATAATATCAATATGACTTTGTGGAAACATAAAAATACTAACAAAAACTGCTAAGGTAACATATATACAAATCCAGACAAAACAGAAAAATTGCGAACCTCTAACGGTTGCTGGCTCAGTGCCACATGCGTTGTCACAAACCCTAAACTAGTGTTGTAACAGTGTCAAATACGTTGCTGCAGCACATGCAGAGCCAAAGGTGGAGCTGAAAATATTATTTATTTACAAATACATATATATTTAATTTAAATGCGTTTTTATGTGTTGGAGTAATGCTTGACAAAGAATAATTTATTATTTTATTATATTATAAATGAACTTTATCTTATAATAGAGTAGCCATATAAAAATGGTGAACATCTTAAGAAACACTTTTCTTCATAACTGATCGTTTATTAATTTAAAAAGCTTGTGTTAATTGTATGTATTATTTACCTATGAACATGTCTCTATGCTTTTAACGTTACTTGGGTTTATACCCTCTTCCAGAGTAATTTTTCTACCACTGCGTACACAATAGGTGTCTTTTTCTCGGGTTGTTGGTGCGAGAAACGAGCATTTTATACCGTCATCTTTGCAATGCCGTTTTTAACTTTAACTTGATTTTACGTAGATGTATTGCCAAATAGCATATGATTTTAGAACGCCTGACATGGCTGGCGTGCTTAATGGCCGCAGAACGTCAGCTGCCTGACGCGAGAAGTCGATTTCCGTCATTACGCTAATGACGTCATCACCAGAAAAATATCATGTTTCTGTTTTATTCACAATTGAAAAAAGCTATTTGTGGAGCTTCGTGTGAGAATAACTTCAAAAGCAATCAATGAATCAATGAATCAATGAATCAATGAATCAATGAATCAATCAATCAATCAATGAATCAATGAATCAATGAATCAATCAATCAATCAATCAATCAATCAATCAATCAATCAATCAATCAATCAATCAATCAATCAATACATTATTCAATCAATACATTCAATCAATCAATCAATCAATCAATCAATCAATCAATCAATCAATCAATCAATCAATCAATCAATCAATCAATCAATCAATCAATCAATCAATCAATCAATCAATCAATAAATCAATAAATCAATAAATCAATCAATCAATCAATCAATCAATCAATCAATCAATCAATCAATCAATCAATCAATCGATCACTCAATCAATCAACCGATCAATCAATCAATCAATCAATCAATCAATCAATCAATCAATCAATCAATCAATCAATCAATCAATCAATCAATCAATCAATCAATCAATCAATCAATCAATCAATCAATCAATCAATCAATCAATCAATCAATCAATCAATCAATCAATCAATCAATCAATCAATCAATCGATCAATCAATCAATCAATCAGTCAGTCAGTCAGTCAATCAATCAATCAATCAATCAATCAATCGATCGATCGATCGATCGATCGATCGATCGATCGATCGATCGATCGATCGATCGATCAATCAATCAATCAATCAATCAATCAATCAATCAATCAATCAATCAATCAATCAATCAATCAATCAATTAATCAATCAATCAATCAATCAATCAATCAATCAATCAATCAATCAATCAATCAATCAATCAATCAATCAATCAATCCTGAAGCTTGAGGATCAGTGTCAGGCTTTAAGATCAGTTTCCGGCTTTAGAATCAGTTTTAGGCTTTAGGATCAGTCTCAGGCTTTATGATCAATATCGGGTTGGATAATAAGTCTAGAGCCTTGGGAGTCGTCTCATGCCTTAGGATCAGTCTCGGGCTTTATAATCAGTCTTAGGCTTTAAGATCTTTCTGGGACTTTAGAATGAGTCTTAGGCTTTAGGATCAGACTCAGTCTTCAGGATCAGTCTTAGGCTTTAGGATCAGTCTTAGGCTTTAAGATCAGTCTCAGGCTTTAAGATCAGACTCTTGCTTTAGGGTTAGTCTCTTGCTTTAGCATCAGTCTTAGGCTTTAGAATCAGTCTCAGGCTTCAGGATCAGTTTAAAGCTTTAGGATAAGACTCTGGCTTTAAGATCAGTCTCGAGCTTTAAGATCAGTATCAGGCTTTAGAATAAGTACTAGACTTTAGGATATGTCTCAGGCTTTAGGATCAGTCTCGGGCTTTAGAATCAGTCTTAGGCTTTAGGATCAGTCTCAGGCCTTATGATCACTATCGGGCTTTAGAATCAGTATCAAGCTTTAGAATCAGTATGGGGCTTTAGAATCAGTCTTAGGCTTTAGGATCAGTCACAGGCTTTAGGATCAGTCTTAGGCTTTAGGGTAGGTATCAAGATGTAGGATCAGTTTCAGGTCTTAGGTAAGATCAGTCTCAGGCTTTTGGATTAGTCACGGGCTTTTGGATTAGTCACGGGCTTTAGGATCAGTCTTAGGCTTTAGGATCGGTATCAGGTTTTAGGATCAGTCTTAGGCTTTAGGATCGGTCTCAGTTTTTAGGATCAGTTTCAGGCTTTAGGATCAGTCTTAGGCTTTAGGATCAGTCCCAGGCTTCAGGATCTGTCTCAGGCTTTAGGATCAGTTTCAGGCTTCAGGATCAGTCTCAAGCTTCAGGATAAGTCTCAGGCTTTAGGATCAGTCTCAAGCTTTAGGATCAGTCTCAAGCTTTAGGATCGGTATCAGGTTTTAGAATCAGTCTCAGGATTTAGTATCAGTTTCGGGCTTTATGATCAGTCTTAGGCTTTAGGATCAGGCTCTGGTCTTAGGATCATTCTCAGGCTTTAGGACCAGTCTCAGTCTTAAGGATCAGGCTCAGTCTTTAGAATCAGTCTCAAGCCTTAGGATCATACTTATGCTTTAGAATCACTATCTTGTTTAGAATCAGTATCATGCTTTAGAATTAGTATGATGATTTAAGACCAGTATCGAGCTTTACGATAAGTCTCAAGCCTCAGGATCAGTCTTAGGCTTTAAGATCACTACAGGCACCACATGGACCGTGGCGCCCATCTAGAAGATATTATGAGATTATCTCATTTTGAATCAGTATTTAAATAAATATAATCGTGTGACTTTCAACATTTCAAAGCACATTTTTTTTATTCGCCTACTATTAAAGCTTAATGTTTTCTATTTGACGCATATTCAGATCAAGGCCATGCGAAAAAGTCAATCTAAAAGTCAAATGTGAGATTTCCAGGTTAATAAGGACATGATTTTGACATTTGATATTTTCATTTAGAACCCGAAATTCTAAAATGATATTAATATGACACTCGGTGATGGCAATCCATTCACACAGCTTTCTGAATGATCCGTTTCTCTATTTTGCGCGGCTACTATTACATCCCATCCAAAAAACTCCATTCTGCCCCTGACATAAGCTGACAGGAGAGGAGTCCCTGGTTAAATATCATCGTCTTGTCATCGTCAAGGACACTCAGTAAAGGCGCTACATTGACACATGTACGTTGAGGACGATAATCTGACACATGTTCAGTGCACCATAGGCATCCCTTTCCACACACACCCCTCCCTTCTATAATATACAACACCAAGATGGACAACATAATGAGTCAAATAGCAGACGACAAACTCGATACTGCCTGTATTTGATCGTCGTTCAGATTCTAACAAGGCGCTATTACAATATATTTAATTAATTCGCAGTATATATGTTTTTAAATTATGCCACAAACCAGTCCACTGTGATATTATATAACGTACTTAAAATGACAACTTTGTATCTGGCCTGACCATCAAAAAATGTCATTTGGTTTACCCCGAACGTACGTCACCCGCATCTGCGTCGATGATTGGATGACCTCTGGTTTTGCCAGAAGAGATGGTCGATTAGTGTTCTAAATTTATGTTTAGATTGATTTAATTATGTAATTATGTGAACATCGTGTCATATCAAATAATAATATTGGTACTTGCAATTGTTTGTTCTATGATTTATATCATAACGATTTGCATTACATAAAAAACAATGATCCCATGCGTGATATATGATCACATTAAAGCATATATTATGCTGAATATGGTGTGTTGTAATAATCAATGTATTACGTGTCATTGTGCGCGATATAGTAATGTATTGCCACTTACATTCTAAGACCATGACATTATGTGACTCTTGGCATCTCTATATCTAGCCTAACTGGTGAATGCGCAGCACAAAAATTAAAAAAACTGTTGCAGTTCTAGTCTATGGACATGTTTACATTATATGGTCATATTAATAAGCCAGAATAAAATCATCGATTTTTTAATGATTTTAGCGTGGGCCTATCTCTTTAAATTTGACGAAGTAATTTGTAATGCTCTATTTGCTATGAGAGGTTAAAGCAGCTCATTGGGGTGACATCAATTTTCGTTTTTAATTCCGTACTGAAGTAGTGTATCCAACGGATCATGTTTTTTTTTTTTTCAGAATTTTCATGTTTTTACAAATATTTTTAATCAACATTTCTATGAAAACAGAAGTAACCCAAACAAACTATTTGTATACCTGAAGGACGATGGAATGTTTTCACAGCATTGGGCCACATGCTGATGACATCGGCCCAGCGTTGGGTAGACAATCAGTGCTGCAGGTGTGTCCTCCCGTGTCCTGACTATAAGACACCAATTAGCGGCGATTGCTCTGATCTTACCGTCTGATACGTGAGAATATGTGATGCAAAGTGCTGAATATTGCTGACTTGTTTTGTTTACATGGCAATATACGACCTGGAAATACAACTATTTCACTCTTTTTCGGTGCTTTGAAATTGTTTTTTGACTTTTTCGTATTTTCAGTTAAGATCAGTAGGCTATATAGCTTCATATAAATTAAATCTGCAAAATTGACAACATTGAAAAATTCTCATCCCAAGGGGTCCCTTTAACCATTAAATCGCCAAATTAAATCATTTTATTTCTCACCCACCTAAATTTGTGTCTCGCTACCGCGATCCACAATATGAATCGGGTGACAATTACCCATATTTGTTTAATTTCAGTCTAAAAAATTGCAAATATTGATGTTAAACAGCCATTTCATTCCCATTAACAGGGATTTGGTAGTAAAACGATCGGGTAGTAAAATAAATTAAAATCGACAATAGTCGTGGTAGAGTTGGGGGTTTTGTGAAGTTAAAAAAATCCAACTACGAAGTGGGTGGGTGGGTCAAGCCCCAACTCGGATTTTTATTTATTTTTGGAAATGTTGTGTATTTGTGTTTTTTTTATGTTGTTTTCATGTTTCAAAATGTTTAAAAAAATGGATAGGGGGAGGGTGTATGGGGTTTGACCAATCCGAGTTTTTCTCGGATTTTTAGATTGTTTGCAACTTGACAAGACAAGACCCCTTATATGGCATAACGTAACCTGATACAGCCTCATTCAATGTCAGACAACGAATGCCAGTCTTCTAGACATACAAAATAAAGGCAAACTGTGGTGTCATAACTTCTCTCTACATGACGTGATACATTGTATGCGCATGTGCATAGTATTAAATTAATCGGAATCAAACTACTACAACACAATACAACTGTATAAAAAACGTATCTGCAAATAATACATGTATTTGTTTAGAGTTAAGAACCAGCAGGTATCATTGTTTAATGTTGACCTGGTGTTAATGTCACTCTCAAATATATTATTTACTTCTCTGCCTTGAGATTTAACGTATAAATTAAAGAATATATTTAAAAATAGTATTCTTGTCAGAATGTATAATTATTATTATGCATATTGTGACCAATCGTTGATTACTGAACGATTGTAAACTTTGAAATATACTATAGTTGAAAAAGCAGTGAATGTTGAATTCAGTACTATTATATTTAAAACCCTTTCAGCGCAGGGACCGACTTTAAACGTCAGAATCTGACCTCTGTAGACGTCAGATTCTGAGTTCTAAAGCCAGCCCCCGCAATGAAAGAGTAAAATATTTACCATGGCCGTACACCAATAACATAGGTATTCAAATGACGCAGAACGAGCTGACTAAGACATGAGATGCTTAAAAAAAGAACATTTTCTGTCCATGGTTTAAAAATAAATATCAGATTATAAAATTAAATGGCGTGCAAATAATTAAATCCGTAATCCAGTCTTGTTACACTTTAACATTTCATCTGTTTCACTGTAATGAAATGTTACACTTCTCAACAAACTAAACCTGGATTAATTAGGAGATTACATTAACAAGATTAATTTGATTTTGGATCAAATGTTAAATAATGTTCTAGAAAATTATTAAGAAGAACATATTTACAATAAACAATCTGTAATGTACGGCGATTGGTTGATGCCTAATTTTTTAAGGCCATATTCGCCAATCCAGTCTTGATCAATCGTCCTCTTGTCAGTCACGCCCTGAGATAGCGGGACATGTGGAATACTTGTGTTGTGATTAATTAGAATATCGCATGTTCACAAGCCACCCATATCGTTCCCCTACCATATAAAAACAAAATATCAATTAATGTCGCTGGCATTTGCTAAGCAGTGCAGTACCCGACCGTCTAGATAACCTGTATAGCACTTTGAACTAGGAATTTGTGTTACTTCTACATGACATGAAGACCTCTTTCTGAGCTTTACACAATCAAAGGTCTCAACCCCCTTTTTCAAACTAATTTGCATCAACAGCTATCAAAATTGAAAAAAAATATTTGAAACTAAAATTTCAAAGGTTGCGCCTCAATTTGAGTCTCGAGTCCTTTGTTAGACACTTACATTTTTATTTGTACACTCGAAACCCCCTTTCTTATGGATCCTCCCATGCCACATCTTCATCTATCCAGTTGTCTGCTACTGGCAGACTCCTGGATATCACGCATATGTGCTATGAGTATACGACTCCCATTTTCCCTGGCCAACTTAGACAACCCAGACAAGTTGAGTGTGACCTTCCACACTGCAGACAGTAAATCGGTGAAATCATAATGAATATTAATGTTGCTCGCACCCCTCCTTTTCGTACAGCTTTCCCACACACCTGTTGTCAAGGTCAGACCAGTGGTCTGACTGTCAGACCTGATGTGGCAAGATGGATTAGGACTGACCTGTAGTGTAGACAATGGGTGAATCAGGGGCTGCAAAAACTTTTCTAATTAACCCTTTCAAGCCTGAATTAACCATTTTCATCCACTACAAGCCGCGAATTGCTGCCGCAATTCTCGACTTGTAGTGGATGCAGATTATTTGATGTGGGTGAAAAAGTAAAGAAAATTACCATGTATTGGTAAACCAGTTTCATGGTAATTTTCTTCCTAAAACCCCTAGTTGTAGGGAAATCAACTGTGTTTTCAGGGATGTAAAATGATGCTTTAATGCATCGTGCGGGCTTAAAGGGTTAATACCACAATTTATATACAACTACATGCCGCGATCTACGATCTTAACCATTAGAGCACTAATTAAAATTATCGTACTCCCACGAGACGTGTATCGACCAAAACTTGTCAACAATTCGTTTTGCGGTTACAAATTATTTACGTTTACTGACGCATTGTAGTCTAAATATTTAATTATCAGTTAAACATATGGGTGGTCGTACGATAAAATGCATATGGCACTGCGTTTAGGTCGATAAAGGCTCAGATCGGTACTCGGCCTGTATCTAGCGACGCGTACCGATCTGAGCCTTTATTGACCAAAAATCAGTGCCATATGCATATCTTATCTTATTTAAATGTTCACCTACTTGAAGTTGTGTCTCGCTACCGCGATCCACAACTTTCAAGTGGTCTAAAATTACATGTTTAATTTGTGAACACATTGAAATTCTCATGTCTAAACACTCATTTTATTTCCAAATGAAAGTGATTTAAACTGTAAACTGCTAATACAATAAGTGAGTAGTGAGAGCTACTTGCAGTTTGTCGTTATCTTGCATGTTTACTAGGACGACGTTTATTTGTCATAACTTTAGATTAAAATTGCATTATGACATATATTTAATATTTGGGGATAATAAAACACAATATCCACATACAATTGTAAATGTCATGACGTGACGTGACACAATATCTGTAGAAATGTAGCCTATCATGACGTGAAAGCATAAATCAGTAGAAGCGGAAACATGAATAGCAAGACGAGTAAACACAAAGCATAGATCACCTGTGAGCTTTGTAATGTACTTTATGGACAGAGAATAAATATTGCACAGATACATTTGCAATTCATCCTCGTGTGAGTGTTTGGGAAGTGGTGGCTTTTAGGCGGAGACACTTCATAGCAGGACACCAGGAAGATGCAGTGACCTAGAGGAGGATGACGATGGTCCAGCATAACAGCCACACTGGATCCTAGTTCGTGTTCAGCGGGATTGAAACTAATCAGCCCAGGGGGTATATGACTCGTCCAGAGAAACAGACAGACAGACAAACACACTGATATTATATGGAGTGTTCCTTTTGTGATCACATGATGTATGGCTGAAAAGCACCGTGATGAACTATGACATGGGTCAGAATGTGACATAGCTGGACGAATAGGATGAAAAACAGAACAGCCCCGGCAGAGCTGAGCGTAGCGGAAGATAGGAGAGGAGAGCAGAGCAGCACAGAGCAGAGTAGAACAGAACAGATCACAGCTCAACACAACACAACAGCGCACAGCAAAACAGAGCAGAACAGAGCAGAACAGAACAGAGCAAAACAGAGCACAGGAGAAAAGAGCAGAAGAGAACAGAACAGGGCAAAGCAATGCAATACAATGCAATGCAATGCAATGCAATGCAATGCAATGTAGTGCAAAAAAGCAAATCAATGCAATGGAATACAATGCAATGCCCTGTAGTGCTCATACCTCATATTTATTTTCCAGACGTGACCGTGTTTTTTAAGAGTGTCATATTTGTTACTTTTTAATATAATGGTTTGGTTGCCCTTGGTGACCAGGGTTAATATGGGTGGCAGCTACTCCGTGAGATTTACACCCCGTGTTTGGCCTGGTCAGACATCAGAGCATGCATAATGTGTAGGTCACTTCTTGTCAAGGTCAGACTGCAAGGGGAATACCATGTAAATGAGGAATGCTCCCTGTAAATAAGAAATAAATATACTCCCCTGTAATCAGAGTACAAACCTAATACTTACATTGCTGGGATATTGTAGTATAAACCATGGAGACTAAAGGATTCATTTGAATACATATGTTATTGGCCTACGGTCATTATACATTTTCAATTATATTTCAGTGCCGTGATTGCCTTTAGACGTCAGACTCTGACGTCCATAGACGTCAGATTCTAGCATCTAAAGTTCGTTCCCACACTGAAAGGGGTAAAGAAAAACAGCTTAATGAAATTCAAAAATTTATTATTTTAAAATCTTGGTAGGAATATCACAATGGCTGGATCATGTGACCCACACCCCACCCAGGGTCAATGATTAACTACATGAATCGTCACTTCATCCAAAACCTATTCACTGGTTCATCTGAGATGACAATCAAGAGACTGGGGTAGCATGTCACATATTGGTTTTCTAATCCTGAAAATCAGTGTATCTATTATTACCCACAGAGAAGACTAGGGCGAAACGTGCCACGTAGGACACAATTATTTTGACTGGTGATAAACACAGTGGTCTCCAGCTAATGCCCGCTGTGACCTCACGGCTGTAATAACTAATGTCTTCCGTTGAGACAGGCGGTGCTAAAATACTAACATACTCACAAAGATAACAGTGTATGAATAAATTTACGGTTATTCTTGGTCATTATTTGGCTAGATATATATACTGGTGGATCTGGTCAGATTTAAAACTTCAAAATATATGAGACACTGACTATACGTTTTCTGATGGTTTTCGAAAAAATCTATCTTATCAAAAGCGAGGAAAATCTGTCTGTTAAGCCTGAATATAATTGTAAAATTGACATTTGTTGTATGTCTACTGATTTTAAATCGATTGAAATGCAATTGATTAGAAATTGATCAATTCCATATATTGTTTAAATCAAAATGGAAAATAATATTTGCTTTGAATTGGTAATTTGACATATATAGTTTTATTATATTGAAATAATTACTTGTTTCAAAAATCATTATAATATCTATAACATCGACACATCTTCTAGGGTTTTTGTTCATCTTTGCACTTCCTGGGTGACCTAACCATTAACAAAATGAGGTCATGACATCCGCCTGCGCATGCACCTCACAGCCAGCTTATTCAGGACATCCAAGTCACCTCTGACGTCATATCCGTCCCTGTTGATGGCCTCAAGTCACGAGATCATAAAGCGGTGTCATACATGATGATAACTAGAGGGGCTATAGCGACCCCAGACAGAGTCGAATCGGAGGCACGTAAGGGACGCACCATTATATATCTGGGGGGGGGGGGGTGGTTAGAGTTTTTTGCTTGCAAACGTTTTTTTTCACCTCCGAGAGAAAACAACATTTTTTTGGCAATCAACGTCCGACAATTTTTCTTCTTATGTTTCGCTGAAGAAATGTTTTGTCGTATGCTTTCCCTATTATGTAGGTTACCATTTGGTGTTTTTTCTGGTCAACATATTTTTCATAAATTTACACAACAATTTTTTTTTTCTGCCCACATTTTCAACAAACTTTTTTTTTCTGACTTTTGTGGCGACAAACTATTTTTTTCTAGCCCCCCCCCCCATATATTAAATGGTACGTCCCTGATAGTCATATGAAATATAATAACACAAATAAAGTATTAAAGTGAAATTTAAAGTTGATTGCAAGGGATTAAGATATTGCACCAGCTTGAGTTGGTGATATTGACGTCTAATATCAAATATAAGATCACTAATTACTTCTATTATTCAATGGTAATGATAACAGTGAACGATCAACACTTTACAACTGATATAAATTGGATTCCAGTAAATCTGGTCATGTTTAGTGTCTGGTAACCGGATGTGCCTGTGTATAGAAACCAAATGACAGAGGAAATGTCCAGACTGATGAAAAGAGGACGTGATCACATGGATTCATGACAACCGCTTATATCGCGGCGAGACGGTTTACGTATAGGATAAAGCCAGAGGAATTCTACATTCTTAGCTGTGGAAAAGGCATAGGCCGAAGGCCGAGGCCTTTTGCACAGCTAAAAATGTAAAGCTCCGAGGGTTTTAACTGACCTAAAACACATCACACCACAATGAAGATCCTTTATAATCAACAGTTCGGCCTACCATGATAATTGGTCTGTACTTGATCAACAATAGCTGTTCATTCCCGGCTTAGAATGTCGTGGGCGGACAAAGAAATTAATGTAGTGGTGTGTTTTACTCTATATTAGGCCCAGTTAATACATGGTATGTTCATCGTGAGCAGGTTTAACCTTCCAGGCAGTCACACCACGTGGAATCCACGTGTAAATCTGGTGGACAATCCTTATCACCGTTCCTTTCAATGTACAGCAGGGGCCGTATTCTCGTACAAGGTACGAAATATCGTAGGCTTCTGATTGGTCGAGATGGCCATCTCGACCAATCAGAAGCCTACGATATATCGTAACTTGTACGAGAATACGGTCCCAGGTTTTAAAAGATAAAAGTACCTGGAATAATGGTAATTCTTTTGGAAAAATATATTGCCATGCAGGTCAACAAGAACACAAGCAAACCTCACTTTGATAGACAGCTTGATGATATTACTAGGATGAATATCAGGCTGGATGTCTCCATTACACGGCTTACAAGAGGCGGGCCGGAAAATGAGTGATCAGGTATCAAGATCTGCTAAATGATCAAGCAATTGAAATGCATTTCTCTCTGGTTCAGATAAAAAAACAGTCAAATGATACTGGTCTTTTTTCATTTAATCAGTAATAATACCATATCATATTCAAAGTAATCTGCAATATTTGTCATTTTCGAAAACTATGTAATTTTTATTATTAAGGCTTGTTATACCTATTTTAGTGTTTACTGTGTTTTTACATGTGTTTTTTTGTATCTGATATATGTTTCTTGTACTCTATTTGGCTTCCTTATTGTTTCGAGATATATCACAATTGGGACGAATTAATGGTGTGAAATCGTTCTATAAATATTATACGGAAACCATTATACGGATTTCGCTGGATAATATCATATTTTCTAATCTCTTCAGAGTTGTTCTGTTTAATTTCAATCTAAATGTCTCGTCATGCATAATCATTTACATGTCTCTCGGTCACATACATAAATCGTGGCGTTGTTGTTATTTTAGATCCACCCTTCACGAAAAGTGAAGAAATTTGGTTACATAGTTTATTAATGTTGTTTTTTCAGCTAAGACCTAATTTCTGTTGAACATTCATTAGACATGGGATCGTTGATACATGCTTTTTCACTGATATTTTGGCAATTGATATCGCTAGTTGAAATGCAGATCCAAAATGTTTATTATATGCAAACGGTGTTCATTTGAGTTCGATATGGGGAAATTATATTAATAAGGTGTGAGCCTTTAGGCGAAAACCTTATTCATTGAACATGTGCTGTATTTTCACATATAGCACAAACACCGTTTTTATTTTCTCACACGATCAAGTCACACATGACATATGCCACCATCTATTGTGCTTAATGTAGAGCTATAATGCGATATGGGCTGATACCGATATACGTCTCATAGTGGAAGCCACAGCACAGAGTGTGTGAAATATATTTAATACTGTCAATCTCTAATACTCTTGAAATTATAACTTGTTATTTCCCAACAAAAACAAGATTTTATTGACTATTTTGGTTATTTTAAGTGGAGGTCATATTGAATTGCAATTGCATTTAATTGTCATTTAACTGTCTATTTCTCACAAAAACGTGATTTTATTGACTATTCTGGATATTTCAAGGATGAAGAGCGACCAATTTGGATTACTCCGGATTGTGCAAGAGTTGTGCGGGGATTGACTTTAGTCAACCAACCAACCAACCAACCAACCAACCAACCAACCAACCAACCAACCAACCAACCAACCAACCAACCAACCAACCAACCAACCAACCAACCAACCAACCAACCAACCAACCAACCAGTCAACCAACCAACCAACCAACCAACCAACCAACCAATCAACCAATCAACCAACCAACAAAATAACCAACCAGCCAACCAACCAACCAACCAACCGACCAACCAACCAACCAACCAACCAACCAACCAACCAACCAACCAACCAACCAACCAACCAACCAACCAACCAACCAACTGACCAACCAACCAACAACCAACCAACCAACCAACCAACCAACCAACCAACCAACCAACAACCAACCAACCAACCAACCAATGAACCAGCCAACCAACAAAGTGTCCAACCAAACAGGTAGTTCACCGATATGCTAATGAGTTAGTCAGGCAATGAAACGTTTTAAATAAATAAACCTCCTTAAATGCGATTCTAGAATCTTTGCCCCAGACCTACACTGCTGTGCTCATCAATACTGGACGTCTGGACATGTCTGATGGCCATCTCTAAGGGGAGCTTTTTTCCACCCACCTCTGCAGCCTAATCGGCCGTTTGATTAGGCCTAAATTGGGCTTAAACAGTTTTTTCCACTTGTGCTTTTACCATGTTTATTCGGATGTATACACAGATGCAATCACATACATTCCTGTTCAATGCAATGTTAATCTTAGTCTGAATAAATCAAAGGGAGAATAGATAAACAAATAAATGAATAAATGAATAAATGAATAAATGAATAAATGAATAAATGAATAAATGAATAAATGAATAAATAAATGAATGAATTAATGAATGAATGAATAAATGAATGAATGAAAGAATAAATTAATGAATGAATGAATGAATGAATGAATGAATGAATGAATGAATGAATGAATGGATGAATGAATGAATGAATGAATGAATGAATGAATGAATGAATGAATGAATGAATGAATGAATGAATGAATGAATGAACGAATGGATGAATGTATGAATGAATGAATGAATGAATAAATAAATGAATGAATTTATAAAAAAGAACATAAATGAATGAATGAATGAATAAATGATAGAATCAATTAATAAATCAATGAATCAATGAATGTATCAACGACAGACACAAGACAGAGAACGTTAATTGTACCAAATTACATGGCTGGGAGACCCAGGGCGCGCTAAGATTTAAAATAACCGCCATTTATTTATTGATTAAAAAGAATGAATGAATGAAAAACAGAAAACATGAATTAATCAATGAATCAATAAAACAATAAATGGATGAATCAATGACAGACAGAATACTTGAAATAATAAATGACGGAATGACTGAATAAATGAATAAATAAATAAACATAGGCATGAAGGCATGAATGAGTGAATGAGTGAATGAATGAATGAATGAATGAATGAATGAATGAATAAATAAATAAATAAATAAATAAATAAATAAATAAATAAATAAATAAATAAATAAATAAATAAATAAATAAATAAATAAATAAATAAATAAATAAATAAATAAATAAATAAATAAATAAATAAATAAATAAATAAATAAATAAATAAATAATTAAATAAATAAATAAATAAATAAACGAATCAATGAATACATTAATCAGTGAATCAATAAATGAATAAATGAATCAAATAACGTGTACAATAGTTTTTTTGGGGGCACAATGTCATTGTACATAAAAAAACAGGAGGTATAGGTAACGAGAATGAATCAATGGCCCTATATTTGAAGTTATGTAGCTACCTATTATGTTTAGCTGTATAATCATGCAGTTACAAATGCTCTTATACCTGAAATGATCACAATAATTACGATAATATTTTTTTCAGAATAATTAATAGTCTGACTTCAAGATCAGTCTATCCTTTAAAATTAGTCTGTGCTCTAATATTAGTCTAATCGTGTGATATTCGTATCCGCTTTAGAATCAGCCTCGGCGGCTAAGACGGGTCACTGTGAAGTAGGCCTGAGCATGATCAGTCTTGACGGAAATCGACGAAATAGGAGTTGTAAGAGTAGCACACCGCACCAATTATTTAAGATTATTGTCACGTCTTAAGCGATCGGGGACAGTCCTTGTGCTGTGTGGGAGCCTTAAGTATATATTCGACTTAGAATAGAAGACTATGTATTGACTTTTATATGGAGTATGAGAATTAAAGTAAGATATTGACAATGAGTCCAAACACATATCTGATAGCTATCAAACCAAAGTTTTGAATTGTCGCGTCCCTGAAAATCCAGTAATTAATGTTTCACGGAAACAAATATTTTGGGTTGATTGTTTCCCTTTAAAATGTGGTCCAGTTTAGCATATATGTGCACAAATGTGACCTAAAACCCCATTCATTTCATTTATTTCATCTCATTTGACGCTAAGAAGGGTCATTATCACTTTTGTTCTATATATTTTACACTTCCACAAAATGGAATTATAATTTTCTAAATCTTGATGATACTAGTCACATTATCGCCACCTTAGATGTGAAAGGGTGTATCTGCCACTTTACCAAGTGGCAGATACACCCTTTCATATCCAAGGTGACGTTATGAAGAAGTAGGATTTATTCATGAGCCAGCGTCGCAGACGATTATCCAACAATGATCTAACATTAGCTAACCGTTTCTTGTTTGCTGATAACGTTTTCCCCAAACTTTCCCTGGAAACGTGAGAAATTAACTTGTTAACAGTCAGTGTACTGATGCAATGTTGTTCTACCATCTCCGACGTTGGCCCACCATTAAACCAGCATAGACGAACCTGTCTCAGCTTAACACAGAGAACCCCGTCTCCACGCGATATAAACGGTTGTCATGACTCCATGTAATCAAGTCCTCTTTTCACCAGTCTGGACATTTCCTCCGTCATTTCCTCGATCATTTGGATTCTGTGCACAGGGGTCAAAGGCATCCAGGCTGCCATCCACAAAACCTGACCAGATGACAGCGTCTGTATCCGGCGTATTGTGTTGATCGCTTACTGTTAATATTAGTCATTAAACCTTTTAACCCTCACGATGCATTACAGCATCATTTTACATCCCTAAAAAAACAATTGATTTCTCTACAACTAAGGGTTTTAGAAGGAGAATCACCATAAAAATGTCTGACCAATACATGACAATTTTCTTCACTTTTTCACCTACTTCAAGTCATCTTCATCCACTACAGGTCGAGAATTGCGGCAGCAATTCGCGGCTTGTAGTGGATGGAGAAAGGGTTAAAATGCTGAATTATTTTTCTAAAGGCCTAAACTTTGGAAACCGAAGAAACTATAGCAATGTGAAATCACCATAAAAGTCTTAGTTAGCTCTTTCTGATTCATTTGAATACCTATGTTATGGGTCTACGACCAGTAATTTTTTATTTTATTTTTACAGTGCGGGGTTCAACATTAGACGTCAGAATCTGACGTCTAAAAACGTCAGATTCTGACGACTAAAGTCGATCCCCGCGCTGTAAGGGTTAAAGGATTTTCTTTATTTGAAATTCTCATCAATGGCTTGGTTAGCTCTTTCTGCTTTATTTGAATACCTATGTTATGGATCTGCGTGTTATAGATCCACGGCCATATAAATATTTTTACACTTAAAGTGCGGGGATCGACCTTAGACTAAAGTCGATCCCCGCACTGTAAGAGTTATTATCATTCTAGTCCTTTAATATTGGCATCTACCTCAAAATCAGCCTCGCCTATTATTATCTGACCCTATCTCTGGCTCTTAAATCATTTTAAAATACACCCAGTCAGTCTATTGTTAAATCAGTAGTTTCGGACCTACGAATCTACTGTTAGTTTAGGTCAGACACAATATACATGTTTTACGATGCCACTGCATAACTGCATGGCCAATGTTTTACTTTTTACCATGCTAACTATAAATAATAATGTATTTTATTCGTACTCGTAGTACAGAAACAATCACACATACTATACATAATTATCATGGGACACATTATTATCAACCCTGTCCCGGCATTATCTAGGGCGGTATTAGTGGGCCAGGCATCAGTTGATCCGGTCAAGTGGCAGTGGCGGGACTCGAACTCACAACCTCCTACTACAATATCATAGGCGCGAGCTCTAACCACTGCACCAACCGGCAAATTTGTTTTCTAAATTGTGTTTATATCAAATCCTAAGATGAATCTATTTCGTGTATTTTAAGTCGAAGTGAGAACGATAGATTCGTAGATCCGAATATACTCGGCGCTGCGCGCCTCGTACATTCGGATCTACGAATCAATCGCATTTCTCCTTCACATATGTCTTTAAGAATAATCTCACGATGGTAGATCAGTCTCAGCCTTGATGATCACTATGAGGCTTTAAGAGCTCAGGTTTTAACATCAGCCTCTAGATATTAGCCTCCGGTTCTAATATCAGCCTGAGGTTTTATGATCAGGTTGAGACCTTAACATTAGTATCAAGTTCATTGTGATGGCGATAATTCGCTTCAAATCGCAATCCGCTGCACATTAATTTCCTTTTTTCTTTCTTGACTAGTTTCCAGAAGGCGTCTTCGTCACTGGCTGATACACACGATACAATCAGTCCAGTTTGAAGGCGTTTTTCTTGCTACCTTATCATGAAAACACCATGAACCCCAGATCCATCATCTGCGACGCGGGTCAACATCTCACGATGAACGTGCCATGTTTACAGAGAGAGCTCTGTCTCCCCGCGATATAAACGGTTGTCATGACTCCATGTAATCACGTCCTCTTTTTCACAGTCTGGACATTTCCTCTGTCATTTCCTCGATCATTTGGTTTCTGCCCACAAAGGGATGACAGGCACATCAGGCACTAAATATGACCAGATCGCCGTATTTTGCATTCCTTGCAGGGCCGTAGCTAGCCGTACGCAAAGACGAAAGTACGTCAACATGGAATTTCAAAATAAAACATAATCTAAATCCTATAGTCGTCATGTTTGCTAGCCGCAAGGTCCTCTGCGAGGTCGTGGCTTCCTGCATTCGTATTACCTGTAAAAAATCAACGTTTTCCAACATGACGGTTGCTGAGACCGATCTCGACACCAAGGTCAAAAAAACGTCTATGACGTTTTAAATGCTGAGCTAAGCATGCGATATCATAGCTGAAAAGTTACTGATTTTATAAAAACTATAACTTGATTTATCATAGCTGAATGTTAATGATTATACAAAAACTATAACTTAATTTATCATAGCTGAAATGTTACTGATTATACAAAAACTATAACTTGATTTATCATAGCTGAATGTTAATGATTATACAAAAACAATAACTTAATTTATCATAGCTGAAATGTTACTGATTATACAAAAACTATAACTTGATTATTTTGACTTAACTGTGTCAAAAACTGTGGTACAAAACATTTGCACCATCATTTAGATATTTAAAATGTTAAGAAGTTATAATACTCCTCCAGCAATCATTTAAAGTTCCCTAAAAAGCTACCTAAAACAAAAAGAATGGAGCTGTTTTTTGCGGTTCGCTTCGCTCGTCTGGAATTAATCCGTTTGCCGGTGTACTTACACATTGTATAGCTGCGCCCCTGCATTGCATTGTGCTGATCCCTCACTGTTAGCATTAACATTGGAATTAGATAATCATTTGTGATTTTATATTTGTGATCAGCAATATCATGTTAAGTTCGATGCCGGAGACCAATTAGCAGATAATAATTAAATCAACAATAGCATCTGATCTATATATCATAGCCAGTCTATACCTGTATCATGTGTTGTACAAAATGTCACAACATTTAATTTTTCTTCAACTTTTTTAAAGGTCAATGTTTTCTATTTTCCTTTCAAGCCTTCATAAATCGGTATCCACTCACTAGGTTGAGCTAAAAATCAAATGTTAAATGTATAGATTCATGTAGACATGGTGGACCTATTGACTTTTACCTCTGCACTTAAAGGTCGGCATTCTTTTTTGCAGTTTTCTGCAAATGTGATTACAAAAATAATACATCCCACACCTAATCGGGTATAGAATGAATCGCAAATGAACATCATACAATCTGTCTATCCACATTCGCACAAAAGCAAGGGCTAATATTGACGTTAAAACCTTTATCACAGAGTAGCCATACAGTTTAGAACACTAAGGGCTGAATCAGGAGAAAATACAAAATATGTCTCGTAGACAAAAGACACTTTTTTGGGGGATTTATCCAACTGGATTTGGCAAGAGCGACTACAGTTTTTCCTTTCTATTGATAATAGGTAAGGTGAGTTTTTTTTTAAATATTTTGTAATAACAGCAGGCCGATAGTACTGATAATTAAACAATACTGTGTAATTTATTGTAGCTCTAATGTTTAAATTATTTTCCTAAATCTGCACATAGATATCTTATTTACGTAAATTTGCATCCAGGTTATAATAATATCACATTAAAAAAATATACGTATATGTAGGCCCACAACACAAAGTTACTTTAGTCTGCCACGGGTTAGATCTGAAATTGCAAAAGTACATTGGGCCTATTAATAACACCTGTTTATAAACTCACACAATAAAATGTGCACAACAGATTCTACATTTGAGAAAAAAGTATAGTTTTTTAGTTTGTCGATAAATAACGATTTTGATCCAGCTTATGTTTAAGCTTTTATTTTGCAGGTTTTATCTTTCCTTTGTATGATTTTTATTTTGTCAAAAGCCAGCAGCAAGGAGTTTTAACCCTTAAAGCGCTGAATATTTTTTTATAAAAAACATGGAGACCAAATAATAATAATAATAATAATAATAATCTTTATTTATAGAGGGTTGCTCATTGAGCTTTCGCTCATCTGCTATGAGGCCCTCTTCAAAATGGTACATAATGTTCAAATAACATATCATACAAGCGTAGATTATCAATAAAATAGATTATTACAAATTTGAGCAATATAAAGATAGTCAATAATGTACATAGTATAAATACATATAAGCATGCACATAGTAGGAATATAATATAACTATTTTATACATCGATCTATTCAGTAAGTTTATCACAGTTAAGGCCAGATAAAAAATTAAATACTTTTGACTGAAAAACAGAAAGAGAAATTGCTTGTCTTGTTTCGCTGTCCAGGCTATTCCACAATTTAGGGCCATTAAAAGATAAACTCCTGTTGCTCTAAGCCACCTGTGTTTGAAGACTTTAAATTAGAACGCTTTGAATCTAGTTTGATGCAAGGGCTTTATTCAATTTGAAATCATCATAAATGTCTTAGTTAGCTCTTTCTGATTCATTTTAATACCTATGTCATAGGTCTACGGCCATTATAAATATGTTTTACTCTTACAGTGCGGGGATCGACTTTAGTCGTCATAATCTGACGTCTACAGACGTCAGTTTCTGACGACTAAAGTCGATCCCCGCACTGTAAGAATCAACATATTTATGCTGGCAGTAGACCCATGACATAGGTATTCAAATGAATCAGAAAGAGTGTTTACCTATCCTTCACTACATCAGCACGTCTCCTTCACATACTGAATTATCGGTCGCTCTCCAGAAACAGCCAGAGACGAGATTTAGACGTGACGAGACGAGATTTGGACAGGGTGGCGGCGTCTGACGTCACAGTCTGCTAAGTGAGGGTAGTCTTGTTGGCTCCAGGTCATTTACATCCCAAGGTCAAATCCCGAATGTAGACGTCTGCTCAAATCTCGGTTAGAGAGAGACTATTCTCGTGTACACAATGACATCATCAGGATTTTATATTTTCCTTCGATCAGGAAAATTCGAAGCAAAAATTTACTCTTGAATTGCTTCAATAATATTTTTAATCATTTGAAGCTGGAATTGCTATCGCAATTTCCAGCTCCTAATGATGAAAAATAATTATATTTTCTGAAAATAGACATCGTTTAAATTGAGTTAGGGATATATTATTTGCTGTAAAATCTGCTTGAGGTCGTATATATACGGGTCTAGCAGGCATTATCGGGATTTTTTTTTTCTTTCGAACAGGAAAACTCGAAGGAGATACCCATGTGTTTAGACCTAAATTGTACGTTTTTAATTGTATCACTTAGTGCTATGAGGGTTATTGATATGTTGATGCATGCTTGATATAATCTCCATTGTTGTTCAAGATGAAACCTAGCTTTTCAATTACACAATTTGATTTTACAAGCACTATGTTATAGTCATTTAGCAATAACTGAGAGTACAATAGTTGGAGTGTTTGACATGTAGCGAGAAAAATAAATAAGAATTATTATGGGTTGATATAGGGGCGTCATGATGCGTATAAGTGACAATTCACTTCTTATGTAATGGTATTTTAAACTTTTAAACTACGTACTATTTGTTTTATATATCAGCTCCCAATTAGAACTATTGGTTAATGTGAAAGGGAGCTATTTCTCTGCGCATGTACGTGTCACTATAGGCTCAATGAAAGTTAGCTTTTCAACGGTGGAGGATTGTCCAAAATGAAAATTAGCTTTTCGCTCGTTAATTCTCAAGCGATTATCGAGAAATTTGGTAAACACTATTTTTTACTCCTGGACGTTTGGCATCTAACAATTCCCAACAAATATTGTTTAGCTCAAATTTAGACCATTTGACACGTAGCAAATTTTCCAATTATGCCGTCCCTCTATGAACCCATTAACTTTATTCTCAGAATTGTGTTACATGTCAAATGGCCAAACATTTGAAATACTCACTAGAATTTCGCTGTTGCCCAATGACTAGATAGGAAGGGCTACATAATGTCGTGAACATCGCCTGAGAATCAGCGAAAAGTTAGCTTTCATTTTTGACCAGCCTCCACCGTCGGACAGACTCTAGCAAGTAAATGATTAACCCTTTAACCGCCGGTGTCGCATTTATTCGGATTTTTATTTTTTATTAGCACATTAAGTACCACCTTTTAAACTTGTTAAAGATAAAATGTGACATAAATCAGCAATATTTGAAAACAGTTGACCTCCATTTTGTCAAATCTGAACAATTTTCACTCACTTGAAGCTGTGGATCGCGTCAGCGAGACACAGCTTCAAGTGAGTGAAAATTCAGATTGAATAATTTGACGGTTAAAGGTATAAATGTATAATATATGTGTCATTAACGAGTTAAGGGTTAAATGTGGAATATACGTGTCACAAGCAAGTAAAGCTTACACAGAGTGTTTATATAGGTTGGACGTCGCCCTTCCACATTCCATCATAATAACCGCCTGGTATGTATCTACATATATACCAGACTCTCAGATTGTTTTACTTGTCTCTAGAGATGGATGTGAGGTCTTATACAAATACAACTGCTGACGGGTTGAGCATAGGTAGGGGTGGATCAGGCTGGACCACTCTGCTTCGCGACCGCATAAGGACAAGAGTCCCCAGCTTGGACTAAGGGAAGGGATAGACTAAATGAACACTGCTACATTGATGAACACTTTAGCGATAGCTCACCAAAGCGTTCGTCACTAAATTTGACGAATAAATGTAACCAACCGCAAATAGATAATCTTTAATGTTGACGAATGTCTAATACGAGTACTGAGTTTGTCTATGAAAGTGACGCATTTGTCAGTAATTTGTTAAAGTGGCTGAAAAATGCCTATTGCAAATCACGCCCTCGCTCACGCCCTCGCTCACTCACTCACTCACTCACTCACTCACTCACTCACTCACTCACTCACTCACTCACTCACTCACTCACTCACTCACTCACTCACTCACTCACTCACTCACTCACTCACTCACTCACTCACTCACTCACTCACTCACTCACTCACCCTTTCATATGTTGACTCCTAGATTGTGTTCTCGCTCGCTCGCTAAGTGGTAATTTCACTTTATTTATTCAAACAATAAGTACAGCGAATTCCCAGCAAGTGGATGGATCATTGAAAAATGTTGATTTAATGGCAGCCCGCCATCTGCGACGTCTGCCCAGCATTATACCAGCATTGCCACGTGTTTCTGAGAAGCTATCCCAGGCAGCAGGTGGTACATTACCTTACCTGTTACCAGCAGGTGAGGCGGCAGTCCTGATTACAGTGGGTAATGGTGTTATGACATAGATAATGCAGCAAGTAGATGGAGTACAGCTGTCAGACACCCAATCAACGATCATCCAGGCAGCAATATCCATACCGCAGCAAACACGCTATATTTAGCCAATGCTGGTTTATCGCTGGGCCAGCGTCGTAGACGTTGGGCTAAAGTTAAAACAACATAAGCTAGATATGTTGTTTTTGCTAGCTAATACTGCCGTGCAAAGCCGAAAAGTTGCAACTGTTTACTGTTAAAGTAATCAGATACTACGTTTCGGCTTTGCAGATACTGTATTTCGGTTTGCAGGTACTGCATTTCGTCTTCACAGAGCAAATTGCAATATCACAGGGATTATTTGATGTAATTTCGACTACAATGGACTTTTGTTCCAACATAATATGACAACTTTTATTTTCACTCACTGGATTTGTATGTTATATATAGCAATCTCAGAGGCCTATATTCTTATATGGACGGGTTGTTCACTGCTTTTTTCTGATAGGACTCATCACGTTGGCGTTATCTCAACATTATTTATAATATAATCTGAGATTCTTCAAATATATACATCAGCTTTTTATTAAATATCAGTATAGCAGACCCAAGGCATTGGCCAAATGTTAGTTAGTTGTTAGGCTAGTACCGTATATTGTGAGCCAGCAATAACCATGTAAGTTTTCCTATTTAATTTGTGACCCGGTGTGAAAAATTACTCATATTAATCTAATTTGAGACTAAACATTTGTATGTCTTGTATTTTAAACACTCATTTCGTTTATCTCATATCTTCAATTACTATGATTGGTCGAGTAATAAAACGGATTTTAAAAGTTTTTTAGTCGCGCTTAGCGGTGAAAGGTTTAACAATGTTTATTAACCCTAGAAGCCCTGAATTAATTTTGTATAAACCATGGGGACCAAAGGGTTTTAATCAAATTGAAGTCATCATAGATGTCTCAGTTAGCTCTTTCTAATTAATTTGAATACATATGTTATGATTCTACGATCCTTATAACTATTTTTACTCTTTACAGCGCGGGGATCGACTTTAGTCGTCAGAATCTGACGTCTGCAGACGTCAGATTCTGACGTCTCGCTTAAGAGTAAAGATATCGTGTTTGCTGGAACACTTCACAGAGAACATATTGTTAAAGCGCTAAATTGAATAATTTAAATTTTCACCCAATTGAAGTTGTGTCTGGCTACCGCGACTCATAACTTCAAGTGGGTGAAAAATACTCTATATCTGTATATTACGTGGCAGTACGCACTATTGTGCTATCGCGCCACGGGAGTAACTTAGCAAGGCCTGTTATCATTCATGATATAATTCATTCATATTAATTATTTGTTTAATTTGAGACCAAGCATTTTCTAATCTTCATATTTAAAAATTCCCAATTACTGTAATAAAACATAGTAAAAAGAATAATTGTGATTTAAACATTTTAAACGGCCATGTATTAAAAATGACCATTGTCGTCCTCAGCGGTGCAAAGGTTAAAGTGGTTTAACATATAATGCCTTACATATTAACCCTTGTGATACTAGGTCCGTGTATATAGGGTTTCAAGCAGGTGTAAACTCCTAAAAAAAATTGTTCGGAGCACAACGTATGTGAAATTGAAATTAACCCTTAAAGCGCTAAATGTTTTTATGAAAACCTAGGAGACCAAAGGGTGTATTTCAATTTGAAATCATCATAACTGTCGTATTCCAATTCATTTGAATACCTATGTTATGGATCTACTGCGAATAGAAATATTTTTTACTCTCACAGTGCGGGGATCGTTTTAGACGTCGGAATTTAACGTCTATAGACGACTGATTCTGACGTCTAATGTCGATCCCCGCGCTGTAAGGGTTATAATACAGCGTCATATTAATTATTTTGTTTGTAGACTACTCCACCTTTGTACTCCAGACATTGTACTCTAGCACCACCAACCATAGTTTTATATTTAGATCACCATTTATCATCAGCATTTGACCTTATATTTAGGCGTGCCTTCTCCGCTAGTGTTGTTATATGCTGTCCTATATTTATGTTATTTCTCGTCTATGTTAGCTGGTCTATTGTTGCTCTTGCTTATAATCGTGTCCTATATATTGCCTGCTCCTCTCTCTGGTATTCTTGTTATTCTTGTTTTTTCTTGATCTGAGTGTGATTAGATGTGGGTCTGTTTTTCGTCGACATTTATTCTTTCTCTCATTGCTGCTTCTGTACAATTTATATAATGTTGTTCTTAAGCACGCCATCTTACTGTGTTATTTGTGTAAGACAGTTTGAAGAGTTACATTTTTCACTTTGAAACCACACAAAAATAAAAAAAACGTATGTCTGGTTATTAAATCTAACGACTGACTTATTCTTTTATTTTGCTTTAATATGGGTCTTTTTTTGTCAGACATTTATTCACTTTTCTCATTGCTGCTTTTGTATAATTTCTATATTTTTGATCTTCAATACGTCATCATATATTGTTATTTGTATTGAAGCGTTTGAGAGAGTTCCATTTTTCGCCTTGAAACACACAAAAACAGTAGAATGTGTGCCTCGATTTGTAATCTAACGATTAGCTCTATCGTTTACTTCGCTTAAATGTTGGTTTGTTTCTCTTCGAAATTTATTCACTTCTGTCATTGCTGCTTTTGTACAATTTGTATATATTTGATCTTCAATACATCATCATGTTTTCCCTAATATTGAAGCGTTTGAGTTCCATTTTTCACCTTGGTTGAACGTTGGACTGGCTATTTAGTCTTATGCAGCAAACTCAACTGTAATCTCATGACTTTACTACTTTGCTAAAAATTTATTATGTACAACTTCGTCAAAATATGTCGACTAAAATAACTGAGCTGAACTGAACTGAACACCATACATTGTACCCAAAATTGATTTAAGCCCTAAAACGCGGGGATAGCCTTTCGTCGACATAATTTGACGTCCGTAGACTTCAGAATATGCCGTCTAAAGTCGATCCCCGCACAGTAATAGTAACAATACTTATAATGGTCGAAGACCCATAACATAGGTATTCAAATTATTCAGACAGAGCTATCTAAGACATTTTTTATGATTTCAAATTTAAAAAAAACCCTTTGGGTGCGATGTGTTTTACTATTTAATTCAGCGCTTTGAGGAATAAGGGCGGCCCACTGTCTACGACACTGGCCCAACCTTCAATCAACATTGGGTCAATATCTCGTGTTTACCATGCAGCCCACGGGGCACACGACGTTCTTGCGACGTTGAGTCAACGCCATTGACGTTGATTCAACGTCGCTACAACGTCGTGTGCCCCGTGGATTGGGACAGTCTCCAACATCCCCAAGATGTCTCTGAATGCCAAGCACGAAGTCAAATCCAAATCAGATAGATCGGCCTGCCTCATTTGCGTTATCTTTTCTCCGGTTTGGTTAACTTTACAAGTTTCTGCTCTTTCTGTATTTGCGTTGATCTTATCTTCTTGTTTTCTCTCGTTCTTATCTACAGCTGCTGTACTTTGATGCGTGTGTCATGACTAGGAATAGCGTGGACCGAAAGAAAAAAGTTGAGAAAAAGTGGTATGGTTTAGCCCTTTACCCACAAAGTGGTCTGATTTAACCCTTCACCCTTTAACCGTCAAATTATTCAATTTGAATTTTCACCCACTTGAAGTTGTGTCTCGCTGACGCGATCCACAACTTCAAGTGACTGAAAATTATTCAGATTTGACAAAATTGTGGTCAACTGTTTTCAAATATTGCTGATTGATGTCATATTTTATCTTTAACAAAGGTGGTACATAATGTGCTAATAAAAAATAAAAACCCGAATATATGCGGCACCGGCGGTTGAAGGGTTAAAGCACTGAAATATTTTGATATAAACCATGGAGACCAAAGGGTTTTTTCAATTTGAAATCATTATAAAAGTCTTACTTAGCTCTTTCCGATTCACTTGAATATATAATTATTTATGGGTAACAGCCATTAGAAATATTTTTACTCTTACAGTGCAGGGATCGACTTTAGACGTCAGAATTTGACGTCTACAGACGTCAGATTTTGGCATCTAAAGTCGTTCCCCGCACTGTGAGGGTTAAACTTTCACCCACAACTTTAAGTAGGTGAATATTACTTATATTTGTTCAATTTTAGACCAGGATATCAAGGCCTAAACACTAATTTCACTCCCAATAACAGTGATTAAATCAGCTAAAAAAATAATCAGGGGAAGTCTCAGATATCACCATACCAATAATTACGGAGGGAATATTTTTGAAAAGCGACTCAGAAAAATGAAAAAGGCTACTCCCAGGATCTGGTGAAACAGACTGTAGATATCACAATACCAATAGTCACGGAAGGAAAATTTACACGTGTGAAGCAAACAGCTGTGTTTTGATTGGTTAAAAGAGTACCATCATCTAGGGACTCAGGTCCAGCCTTATGATTATCACAGCAAACCTTTGACCCAATGCTGTTTTACTGCTGGGACAGGGTCACAGACGGTGATCGAGCATTGCATCGACATTGTGTCAATGATGTTATGGTATCCAGGTCCGAGAAACAAAACGCGTAAGATTTTATGCCTATATACACTGTTTGCACGATTCTGCGCATAAGCAGGACTCCCAACTAAATAGTTCAGTTTTAATCACTGTGTGGCGCTTTGTAATAGGAAGCAGTGTGACAGGACTCCCAACTAAATAGTTCAGCTTTTAGTCCCTGTGTGGCGTGTTGCTATTGGGAAAGGTGTATTGGTTAAATATTTCCCTCCGTCTGTGACAAAGCATCCGCCTCAACCCTTTCAAGTCTGTCTTTACCATTGTCATCTTCATCCACCACAAGCCGTGAATTGCTGTGGTGAATGAAGATGTGGGAGACAAATGGAAAAAAGTTCCACGAACTTGTCGTTCTAAGTCCACCACTAGTTGTAGGAAATTAGGTATTTTTTCAGAGATGCAATATAATGGTTTGATGCATGAGATCTGAAAGAGCTAAACAAATATGGACCCAGCGTCTGGTAAAGACAAGAAACACCGGGAAGAACAAGGGAAGCCTAGAAACCTAGAACCCGAATGGTGATGAGAGTGTGAGAATGACATCAAGATTTCAGCATCGTGAGTCTTTTTTAGCCTAAAATTATATTGTGTGGTATCTGAACTTGGAAAGAAATATTTTAAAATTTAGATTTTGACGTAGATCCTATGTTTGCTGAGTGTGTCGCCAATCTTATCCCTTACAATGTCGAAATTAGTGTATATAAACCATAGAGATCAAAGGGTATTTTTCAATTTGAAAGCTTACTTAATGTTTTTTTTATTTAAAACCAAAAAATTGCAAATCTTGATCCTTAAACACACATTTCATTCTCATTAACAACGATTTGGTCTGTTAATAAAATAGATTAAACACGGCAATAATCGTGAATTATTCAGTAAACAGAAAGCATTCGTACCATAAATCAACCATAACATGCGTGAACGGTTAATCTCACATTGATATTTTACCGTCCTGGTCAGTGCCTAATCTCAAGCTCCTACTGAACTTAATCTGACATTGAAATTGATATATTCTTGGTTCTCGTCAGTTCCTATAGTCTATGTCAGTTTCTAATATCTTAAGTTCAAAATCTACTAGGTTTAATCTGACAGCGATATTTATATTTTCTCTGTTCTCGTGAGCTCGTTATGTCTATGTCAGTTCATAATATCGCTAGTTCCTAATAGACTAGGTTTAATCTGATATTGATATTTTTCTGTTCTCGCCAGTTCCTAATCTAATTGTTATCGTTTTCGTTCATATCGCTTTTATTATCTCGCTCTCTATATGAGAGCTTTATTATTTTCCATTAAATGCTAATAGCTGGTCCTCATACCCTTTACCTCTCCACCCTGTCAGCTGCTGTAGGAGGACTACTACTCTACTGAGACTCATTTATATCCTGTCTGTAGCAGATCTTATTAGATTTACCGGTCTCTAGTTCAGCAGCGTTTGTTCTGATCTTATGTATTATCTAGACATCAAGACAAGGATGGTTCATTGACGATTTTATCTGTTATTAACCTTTCTGCGATGGGACCGACTTCAGACGTCATAATTTGACGTCTCTGGACGTTATAGTTCGAAGTCTGAAGACGGTACCTGCACTCAAAGATTTAAAATATATTAAATGGTCGTGGACGCATACCACTATTCAAATTAAGCCTGAAGAACTAAAACAGTTATGATGATTTCAAATTAACAAAATATCTTTCGTCCATATGTTTAATACAGAAATCTGTCAGCGTTTTGAGGGCTGATTGAATAACAATACCCTTGACTCTTTTCTCTTATGACTTTCTGTGTGAGGACGAGTTTATACCAGAACTCATTTATATCCTGCTTGTATCAGCATGATTAAATCTTATCAGATTTACAAGTCAATAAGTAGTGTTTATTCCGATCTCAGTTATTATCTACATATCAAACCAAGCGTTGTCCATTGACCTTTGTATCTGCTATTAATTTAGTTACAATATAATTATGTAATTATCCAACTCTGCTATTTTTTAATGAGGACTCTTTTTATATTCTGTTATTTCAGAGCTTATTAGACAAGTCTCTAATCCAGTAGTGTTTTTTTTTCTGATCTAAATGACTGTCTAGACATCAAAACAAGACCATTTTTTCTGCTATTAATTTAATTACACCATCCTTAGCTCTATTCTCCTGTTGTTTCCAGTAGGAGGACTAGTTTGACAGCTCATTTATATCCTGTCTGTATCAAATCTTATTAGATTTACACGTCTCTAATCCGGCAGTGTTTGTTCTGATCTTAACTATTATCTCTAATCTCGTCTCCCTCGTCTCCCGCTGGCTGGTGTGGACACGGTGTGGGAATCTGACAGCTGGCTCCTGATTGGATGAATCAGGACGCGTGACGTCATCTGCAGATTAATGTGTACACCGTTTACGTCCACAGGCTCCCCACGAAAGGTTCACACGGTAGGATTTTCTCCTATAGGACGCGTCCTATAGGACAAATCCTAACATGTGAACGGCGCTTGGGACAGATTTTAATGACCCAAAAGATTTCCTGGAGAAATAGAACATGTTCTATTTTGCTAGGACAAATCCCAGAGCACATAAAATAGATAAGGCGTCTGGCCAATCAGAATGTGTTTCACAATCACGTGTTTCGAATCTTAAAAATTCGTCTCATCTTAACTTACCAATTTCGACGACAATTAGAATTAATCTTAACGTTGCTGATGTAAATGAGCGTAATATAAGATAATTCGTTGATGAGATGATTAAGTGGTACAGGGGCCTTTTTTCACTAACAAAATCGTTTATTGAAATTCAGTCATTTAGATTAAAAAGTTAAGATAATCTGACAATTAAGATAAGATTTACTGGCACGTGGAATCAATTGTGTACCGTGATGATCACGCCTCGTCGCCATATTCCTTTGTGTTAAAGAACGTGATATCGAACCAATTTCACTCATTCTGAAGCGCAGATACAGATGAATATGAATATAAATATTGCTTTTTCTGCACAATCATGGCAATATCGCGACAGAAGGAAGCCCGAAGCCGGGCTTATTTCGAATGACTTCAAGGGTTCTTTATAGTGCACAGTATCATAGGCAGCACTGTACACTCCATGCCTTTGAACAGTTTGGAGCACTGTATATGCACAACCACGATGACAAATATTCGTTCCGACCGTGATTCGAACCTGGTCCCTCCAGGTTACAAGCCCCAGGCGATGCGAACGAGCCATCGGGGTCGGCGCAGTTACAGATACATTCGTTCCATTGCAGCGACATTGTAATTAAATGCTTGCATCTTCCACTTCAGAACGTGGCATATGAAGCCCTTTTAACCCTTTCAAGCCTGACTTAAGATAGTCATCTTCACCCACTACAAAGCGCGAATTGCTGTCACAATTCTCGACTTGCAGTGGATAAAGATGATTTGAAATGGGTGGAATATTGAAAAAATAGCTATGTATTTGTTAAGGAGTTTCATGGGAATTTACCTTTTAAAACCCTTAGTTGTAGTAAGATAAAATCTGTTTTCAGGAATCTGAAATGATGCTTTAATGCATCGTGAGGGCTTAAAGGGTTAATATTGAAATCTTCATATGAAACAAGAAGGCCATGATCACTAGATTACATAAAAAATGTTATACGATTGTTATAACAATCTGTATTATATTGACTGTAGAAAATAGAATTAGCCGTAAATTTGACACAGTGGGAAATAAAATATTAATAATTGGAAATTAGAGTACTTTGATCAATAAACACATTTCAGAATCGTCTGAAAATTATGAAAGTATTGCAAAAAAGCACATAGGCTTACTAGGCCCAAACTACTTTGAAAAAAAAAGTTTTTTGCGATACTTCTGTTATCATATCATTACCATGATAATGGTGTGTGTGTGTAGCGGCCATTGGAATGATTAGCCAGTCAGAAAGAATGCCACCAACACCTGGACTAGCTTGCCCATCAGCGAAAGTAATTAACGCCAGGTAAACATACCAGTAAATAAGTCATTCCAGCCATCTCAGCCTGACCAGTCACAGCGTCTCACTAGTTAAGTTTGTGTCCTTCCTATTCACACATCCTACTATTCATAATCGTGTTGAGCAGGGCGAACAACATTAGTTGAGCTTTCACAACGCTGAAATATGTTTGGGGAACAACGTTTTTTTAATTTGAAATCATCATAAATGTCTTAGTCAGCTCTTTCCGCTTCATTTGAATACCTATGTTATGAGTCTATGACTATTATACATATTGTACTCTTTCAGTACTGGAATCGACTTCAGACGTCAGAATCGTTCAAATTAAACAATTACAACAATTACTTGAGATAGCATATTTGTACGATGATTGTATATTTGTGTATATAAAGCCTAATAAATAAATAAATAACTAAATCCCAACATTAACCCTTTACTTTTGAGTGTTTTCATTTAAATGTATATCCCTTTGAATTTTCCCAGGTGACCATATAAAATGAAAAACAAAATGTCCTGCATGCATTGTTTTTAAAATATTTTATATTCAAAGTGTGCCAATGGACAAGACAATAATTAATGCATAGTATCCGTTGTCTTAATGTCATTATATAATACAGCGTTATTATGCATATGCGATGTTTAAAAGGTGATACATAACAACTGCTTAATGTGCTAATGAAAAATGAAAACCCGAGTATATGCGGCACCGGCGGTTAAAGGGTTAATCCGCTAACATAGCAAATGTAATTTGTCCGCACTTGATGTTGTGCGGGCTTCCGCGTACCACAGCCTCAATGGGTAACATTACTAAAGGGGCTTGCAAGCTAAAAAAAATCCGAGAAAAAATCGGATTGGTCGAACACCTCATAACCCCCCCCCCCCCCTCCACCCATTTTTTTTATTTTTTTGGGAAACATGTACAGCAAAAAAACAACACAGAAATTTACAAAAAAAAAAAAAAAAGACAAATCCGAGTTGGGGTTTGAAACACCCACCCACTTCCGAGTTTTTCTCGGATTTTTTGGATTTTTTTTAACTTGACAAAACCCCTAAGGTTGTACAATATGTATACCAATCTAACACAGAGAAGTTTTATTTTAAATCTAATTTTGTTTTTTTGAAGCACAAATAGAAACAGGTGAAAACGGCTATAAGCGTGATTAACATTTTAACCTTTAAAGCGCTGAGAATATTCAGTATAAACCATGGGGACCAAAGGGTTTTTTCAATTTGAAATTATCATAAATGTCTTAGTCAGCTCTTTTCGCATCATTTGAATACCTATGTTATGGTCTACGGCTATTAGAAATATTTTAATTCTTACTGTGCGGGGATCGACTTTAGTCGTCACAATCTGACGTCTACAGACGTCAGATTCTGACGACTAAAGTCGATCCCCGCACTGTAAGGGTTAATATTAATACACAGTTCTTATATACTTTATTGGTTATTTAATTAATTAATTAAGTAATTAATTAAGAAATAAAGATAAATGAATGCGCGGTTCCGGTCAGGGTAAACGTACCGTCCGGAGTAAATAATACGTTGAAACAATGGTGGTTTAATGTTGGACCAGCGTCGTAGACGATGGAACAGCATTAAACCAACATTATGTCAACGTGGTATGTAATCCGGACGGTACGTTTACCTTGACCGGCTGGTTGAATGTCCTATGTTTTCTGGAAATAGCTGTATATTGTAAATTCTGTAAAATCTAGGACGCAAGCAACACGAAATGAAGTGAAATGAATTGGGTTTTAGGCCACCTTTGTGCACATATAGGCTAAACTGGGCCAGGAGAACCCCCTGAGGATGGTGTGATAAATGTGATGACAATGCCCTCCAGACACATGATTCTAAATTCTATCCGTGGCGGTCTGAGGCCGAGCATCCTACCTCCTGTTCACCAAGGCTCCCCATTTTATTTAATCATTACAATTGAGAGGGGGATAACCTTTTGTTTCTTTGCAACCTGCGATCTCCGATCTTTAAGTAGGCAGTTTTAACCACTGCATCATGGCTCCCGCCCTGTGAAAAACATGAAACACCTTCTGATTTAATTGTGATTATTTTCAAAAAAACACTCGTCTCCGCCGCAGAGCTGGGCGGGGGCCCTAGAGTAGTGGTTAGCACAGCTGCCTTTCACGCTAGAGTTCGGGGTTCGTTTCCCGGTCTCGGTGGTTTGAAAGAAACCAAAATGTTTCTTCCCCATCCACTCGTAAAACTCAGTATTGTGGGGAGCCTCCGCGACCGAAAGGTGGCGTGCTCGACCTCAGACCTCCATGGTTCGAATTTCGATATCCTGTGTCTGGAGGGCAGTGTCATCTGGCTCATCTCACCATCCTCAGGAAGTTCTCCTGGCCCAATTTAGCCTATAAGTACACAGAAGTGGCATAAAGCCCGATTCATTTCATTTTTCGTCCGCAGAGTTGCACCATATAGTATAAAACACGTTGTTTTGATTGTGTTGAATATATATTGAATAAAAACTGCATTTTTTCAATAGATGCAGACGCAAGCATAGATAACCAAACCCGTACAGTGCGGGGATGGACTTTAGTCGTCAGAATTTGACGTCTGTAGACGTCAGTTCCTGACGACTAAAATCCATCCCCACACTGTAAGTGTAGAAATATTTCAAATGGCCGTACGACCCATAATATAGGCATTCAAAGAGATCGGAAAGAGTTAACTAAGACATTTATGATAATTTCAAAGTGAAAAAACCCTTTGATTGCGATGTTTTTTACAGGGTAATTCAGCGTTTAAAGGGTTAAATATATTTAACACTTTAAACACTAACCATGACTAAAATCGTTTTAAATCCGTTTATTTACTTTTGAAAATGAAATATGTGCTTAAAAAGATAAAAAGATGTGTACAATTTTGTTTTGGAACTAAGTAAATATAAGTAATTCCCACTAAATTGAACTCAGGAATTGTGGGTCGCAGCAGCTAGACACAATTGCCAATAGATGACAATTTAAATTTACAGACTTAGCGCTTTAAGGGTTAACGTACTTGTTAACCCTTTAACCGCCAAACTATTCAATCTGAATTTTCACTCACTTGAAGTTGTGTCTCGCTGACGCGATCCACAACTTCAAGTGAGTGAAAATTATTCAGATTTCACAAAATGGATGTCAACTGTTTTCAAATATTGCTGATTGATGGCACATTTTATCTTTAACATGTTTAAAAGATGGTACATAATGTGCTAATAAAAAATGAAATTCCGAACATATGCGGCACCGGCGATTAAAGGGTTTAACTACTTATTAACTATGAAGCTGGCGCAAAAAAATCAAAAATTTAATGTAGTCGTCCTTAATAGTGCTAAACTCTTAAAACGCTGTATAAACCATGGAGATCAAAGGGTTATTTTCAATTTGAAATCATCATAAATGTCTTAGTCAGCTCTTTCCGATTTATTTGAAAACTTGTGTTATGGATCTACGGCTATTATAAATATGCTCATACTCACAGTAATGACAGTAATGTCAGAATCTGACTTCTACTGACGTCAGATTCTGACAACTAAAGTCGATCCTCGCACTGTAAGGGTTGAACTAGCTATTAACTATGAAGCTGGCGTAAAAAAATTAAATTGTAGTCGTCATTAGTGCTTAACTCTTACAACTCTGTATTTTTCTACAAACCATGAAGACCAATGGGTTCTTTTCAATTTGAAATCATCATAAATGTCTTAGTTAGCTTTTTCCGATTCATTTGATCACCTATGGTATAGGTCTACGGCCAGAGGAAATATTTTAATTCTTTCAGTGCGGGGATAGTCTTTATACGTCAGAATCTGACGTCCACATACGTCGGTTACTGACGTATAAAGACGATCTCCGCGTCGAAAGTTTTAAATTGCTACGATTATGTGAACCAACCCATCCGAGCATAATATGTAGATTGTGAGATATTTTAATGCATAAATGTTGTATTTAATGCAAAAGTAGAATTCAAAATATTGCCCGTTGTGTATTTTTGTGATAATTCCACCTACATGATTAATGTTACTGTTCGATACCGTACGTAAAGATCAGGGCCAAACATCATTATTTTAATTGTGGACTCATGGCCTTTGACGATATAACTAATTAATTTCAGCTACAAAATCAATTGAAGGTCATTTAGTTCGCCTGGTTTCCACTAATAGAACGTACGTAATGTCCCTCATATGCACTGTCAAACCTATAACAAACTATGTGCGCAGACATTTATTTCGCATTACCAACAACTGTTCATTTTAAATTATTTTAATATTTTTTCTGAAAATTTAAAACCCAACGAATATAAAACGGCATTTGGTGGCATCGAAAATAGGTCACGACATAGCCAGAGCTGACCTGACCTGATGTAGAAACAACTAGTGACATCACTAGTTATTTTTAAATCAGGTCAGGTCAGCTCTGGCTACGACGTAGCCAGATCTGACCTGACCTGATTTAAAATTACTATGTATCTAACATGAAACACAAATCAGCGAAATTGTATGGGTGGGGAAGGGGCTATTAATTTGTGTAATTTTATGAGTATTAGAAATGCATACATCGACAGAAATTCTGGCAATTGCATTTAATTCTATTTTCGGTATATATATAGTCATCATTTGCATTTTCAAAATACCCAGTGTTTTATCATGGCAATGCCACGTAACATGATTTTAATTCTGCATACGATAACATTTATATTTTCATGTAATTTTACCAAACTAATTAAGACACCCTACTTATATAAGGTTATTGACCCACAAACAATTATCTTTGCATACCGTTTTTTCTCAGAGAATATTGTTTTTTCCATCGATCTAGAACATCTGCCACACATCGCGTTGTTTTTCTGTTTGTGATTAATCTTGTCTACCACGGCAGCCTCAGTTAATTAAACCGCTACCAACCTTTTTATATAGTGAGTTAAAACTTTTCACTGCGGGGATCGACTTCAGACGTCGGCGACTGACGCGGAAAATTGATACGGTACTGGAAAAATTAAACATGTATAACCATAACCCATAACCTAGATAATCAAATAAGGCAGAAATAGCGAACTAAGACAATTATTATGTTTTTCAAATCGAAAATTCCTTTGATCTCCATGATGTATACAAACATATTTCAGCGATGTAAGGGAAAATTTAGACGTCAACCGCCCATTTAACCATTGTGTTGGTGAAGCCGTATATAACCCTTAGAGCGCGGAGATCGACCTTAGTCGTCAAAATCTGCCGTCTACAGACGACAGATTCTGACGTCTAAAGTCGATCTCTACACTGTAATGTTTATATGTTTAAGCAAAGTAATGCCTTCAGAGAATATTATTATATTCTGAATACATCAACTGCATTTATCGCTATCACACACTTAGGCCAATCAGTGAATACTTTTGACTTGGAATAAGTCACAGTATATGTTGATGATTTTTCTCACAAACAAACGTATTAGTAAGACCAAACTCTTTAGCTTAAACTGTGTGCCCACACATCAGAGTACTCATTGGTGCTGCACATAGAAAAATCAAACTGTAAGAACGGGAAGGTATTAGCTATAAATTAATGCAAAAAAATGCTTTATAACAAAAATGCATGGTCCTCTCACTGTCCTACCGGACTAAAAGACCAAACTCTCTAACCCAAACCACATGCCTATAATTCTGAGTAGTCCTTTGTAGTGCTCATATCAAAATCAAGCTGTCAGAAATCACTATGGACTGAAATGGCTCTAAGTGAAATATGGCAGGTCTAGAGATAATAGCAGCAGCTGGAACCCTAAGGGTGGACACAGCAGGAAAACAGCTGACATGGAAAAAAAGTGCCAGGAGCTCTAAGGGTGCACAGAGCAGGAAAAATAACATAGGTGGAAGCAGAAATGCCAATAGATGGAAACGCACAGAATAAAAAACCGAAGCGAAAATTCCACAGTCTGGAAATATAAGAGTGCACATAACACCCAGTAAACACAAACATTTATATAATATTCATACAACGTTGGACCAATGTCGAAGACGTTGGGCCGACGTTGTATAAATGTTATACAAATGTTTTGTGTTTATTGGGCAGGAAAACACCTAACATTTAGCATACATACTAGCATTTGGAAACCTAAGGGTGAAAGCGGCATTCCACAAACACGACATAAAAACCAGCTGCTGATTCAATGTTGGCCACAACATTGACCTATAAATGGATTTATTGTCAGTGTTTGTCTGGAAGAGGCATAAGTGTGCTTTGAAAAAACAGCCCAAACGTCAGCAAAGATGACATAAACAAAAGCCGGAATAACAACGACCATCCCAATGACTGAGCAGAAGCAATACCAAAAACAATGCCATCACAAAGATAGACATGAAGCTGTATCAATACCAAAAACAACGACATCAAAGGCAAGATAATAACAGACGTCGAAAATGACCGAATTCCGATCACCGCCATCAAACGAATTATTCCGATATAAGGCGAAGGAATTCTGATAAGATCGACGACAAAAGTAAAAACTACACAGAGACCAACAGCGACAGATAATATCAGACCGATCTATAATAGGCTTCGGATTGGTCTAGATGGCGGCCATATCGTAACTCGTACTTACTGGAAAATAAATGTCAAAAAAATAGTCTGACCTCATCCTGCTGTAAAAAAACCCATTATTTGGCTCAGGTAGCTGGAACTCATCCGACTAAGATTACTAAAATAAGGATGTCTGAACTTTCTCTTATTTCTATTAGATAAGTTAAAATAAATCTTAACTTTTTTAATAAAAACTTTAAAATAGGAGCGAGTTAAGATAATATTAATTTTAAATCTTGCAAACAACCCTCCCTCCGGACTCCACGGTGCTGTGATCACTGGTAATGGCCGCTCCCTTACCACTCCTTTATACCCGTGCAAAGAGGAACCACAGGAACTTTTCTAATGGGCGAGAGACGTTGAAACAATGCTGTTTTAATGTTGGGCCAGCGTCGTAGACGATGTAGCAACATTAAATCAGCATTGGTTCAACGCCTCGTGCTGGCTATAATACGTTGGAACAATGTTGGTTTAATGTTCGGCCAGCGTTGTAGGCGTTGGACCACCAATAAACAGATTTGTTTAATGTCTATTGTTCGCTGATGGATGGATACAAGAGACAACTAATCAACAATGCGCACAGCTGTAGCCGATTCGGAGAATGGGTTGTAAGAGGCTGTAAGTGGTTGTTGACATGTCTGGTCAATAAAACACTGGAAGAACCTGCAACTAACATCAAAGCTAGCTAAACAACAGCAGAAACCACCAGCAACTAACATCAAAGCTAGCTAAACAACAGCAGCAGGAGAAACCACCAACAACTAACATCAAAGCTAGCTAAACAACAGCATCAGCAGAAACCACCAGCAACTAACATCAAAGATAGCTAAACAACAGCAGCAGCAGGAACCACCAGCAACTAACATCAAGGCTAGCTAAACAACAGCAGCAGCAGAAACCACCAGCAACTAACATCAAGGCTAGCTAAACAACAGCAGCATCAGAAACCAACAGCAACTAACATCAAAGCTAGCTAAACAACAGCAGCATCAGAAACCAACAGCAACTAACATCAAGGATAGCTAAATAACAGCAGCATCAGAAACCACCAGCAACTAGCATCAAGGATAGCTAAATAACAGCAGCAGCAGAAACCACCAGCAACTAACATAAGGGCTATCTAAACAACAGCAGCAGCAGAAACCACCATCAACTAACATCAAGGATAACTAAATAACAGCAGCAGCAGAAACCACCAGCAACTAACATAAGGGCTAGCTAAACAACAGCAGTAGCAGACACCACCAGCAACTAACATCAAGGCTAGCTAAACAACAGCAGCAGCAGAAACCACCATCAACTAACATCAAGGATAACTAAACAACAGCAGCATCAGAAACCAACAGCAACTAACATCAAGGATAGCTAAATAACAGCAGCATCAGAAACCACCAGCAACTAACATCAAGGATAGCTAAATAACAGCAGCAGCAGAAACCACCAGCAACTAACATCAGGGCTAGCTAAACAACAGCAGCAGCAGACACCACCAGCAACTAACATCAAGGATAGCTAAATAACAGCAGCAGCAGAAACCACCAGCAACTAACATAAGGGCTAGCTAAACAACAGCAGCAGCAGAAACCCCCAGCAACTAACATCAAGGCTAGCTAAACAACAGCAGCAGCATAAACCACCAGCAACTAACATCAAAGCTAGCTGAACAACAACAGTGGCAAAAACCACCAGCAACTAACATCAAAGCTAGCTAAACAACTGCAGCAACAGGAACCACCAGCAACTAACATCAAAGCTAGCTAAACAACTGCAGCAGCAGAAACCTCCAGCAACTAGCATCAAGGCTAGCTAAACAACAGCGGCAGCAGAAACCACCAACAACTAACATCAAAGCTAGCTGAACAACAGCAGCAGCAGAAACCACCAGCAACTAACATCAAGGCTAGCCAAATAACAGCAGCAGCAGAAACCACCAGCAACTAACATCAAAGCTAGCTAAACAACTGCAGCAGCAGAAACCTCCAGCAACTAACATCAAGGCTAGCTAAACAACAGCAGCAGCAGAAACCACCAGCAACTAACATCAAAGCTAGCTGAACAACAGCAGCAGCAGAAACCACCAGCAACTAACATCAAAGCTAGCTAAACAACTGCAGCAGCAGGAACCTCCAGCAACTAACATCAAGGCTAGCTAAACAACAGCAGCAGCAGAAACCACCAGCAACTAACATCAAAGCTAGCCTAACAACAGCAGCAGCAGAAACCTCCAGCAACTAGCATCAAAGCTAGCTAAACAACAGCAGCAGCAGAAACCTCCAGCAACTAACATCAAGGCTAGCTAAACAACAGCAGCAGCAGGAACCACCAGCAACTAACATCAAAGCTAGCTAAACAACAGCAGCAGCAGAAACCACCAGCAAGTAACATCAAGGCTAGTTAAACAACAGCAGCAGCAGAAACCACTAGCAACTAACATCAAGGCTAGCTAAATATCTGCAAAATGCAGAGGAGCAGAGCAAATTATAAAGTCAACAGCAACGGGGGTGGAAGAAGAAACAGAAACTCGGCTAGTTTACTCTTACAGTGCGGGGATATAATTTAGTCGTCATAATTTGACGTCTGAAGACGTCAGATTCTGACGACTAATATCGAACCCCACACTGTAATTTCTAATGGTCGTAGACCCATAACATAGGTATTCAAATGAAGGTGAAAGAGCCATAAAAGAGACATTTATGACTATTTCGAATTGAAAAAACCCTTTGGTCTCCAAGGTTTTTACAGAAATATGTCAGCGTTTAAGGCTTTAACAACAGCAGCATGAGCCAAAGAGCAGAAGAAACTGATAGTAACTGTCAGCGATGTAGGCAGCAGCAGCAGCAGAAACCACCTGCAACTAACATCATGGCTAGCTAAGCAACAGCAACATGGGGAAATAAATGAATCGGGCTTTAGGCCACCTTTGTGCACATATAGGCTAAACTGGGCCAGGAGAACTTCCTGAGGATGGTGAGATGATTGAGATGACACTGTCCTCCAGACACAGGATTCGAAATTCGAGCCCTGGCGGTCTGAGGCCGAGCACGCTACCTCTCGGTCACGGAGGCTCCCCACAATACTGACTTTCACACGTGAATGGGGAAAAAACTTCTTTTTTTTTTCAAACCGCCGAGACCGGGAACCGAACCCCGAACTCTGGCGTGAAAGCAGGGGTGCTAACCACTACCCTAGGGCCCCTGCCCAGCAACATGGGGAAGAGAAAAGCGAACCTCAGAGTGAACAGCAACGGGGGCGGCAGAAGCAACAGTCGACAGACGAGCAGGAGAACAGGCTGCCAATAGCTGTCAGCAACGGGGGTGGCAGAAGCAACTGACGTCACGGCTAGGTTAACAACAACACACGGACAACAGACTGACATAATGTGGCTATCAGCAATGGGAGCAACAGCCCATCAGACACAAAACATTTGTATAGCTTTCAGCAGCGGGGGTGGCAACTGACATCACGGCTAGTTAAACATTTCAAGACTGAATTTACCTTGTCATCTTCATCCACAATAAGCCGAGAATTGCTACCGCAATTCTCGACTTGTAGTGGATAAATATGATTTGATGTGGTTAAAAAATACAACAAAATCATCATGTATTGGTAAACCAGTTTCATAACTTTTTCTGTTCTCAAACCTTTTGTTGTAGGAGAATTAAGTCTGTTTTCAGGGATGTAAAATGATGCCTTAGTGCATCGTGAAGGCTTAAAGGGTTAAACAGCAACAACACGTGGAGTATAGACTGACATAAAGTGGCTATCAGCAATAGGAGCAACAGCTCACCAAACACAAAACATTTGTATAACCTTTGTACAACGGAGGCCCAACGGAGGCCTATTCGACGTTGGACAAACATTATATACATGTTATAAACAAATTGTGTTTGCTGGGCTAGCGGCAGCAGCAATAACAGAAGGAGCAGCAGCTACAGTAGCAAATTAATAGAAACAACAGTAGCAGCAGCAAAAGCGGTCGCAACATCAACAGCAACAGCAGCAGCAACAACAACAGCAACAAAATCAACAGCAGCAGCAGCAACAGCAGCATCATCAACAGAAGCTGCATGAGCAGTAGCAGCAGCAGCAACATATGCAGTAATTGTACTGCAAACAACAGCAGCAGCAGCAGCAGCAGCAGCAGCAGCAGCAGCAGCAGCAGCAGCAGTAGCAACAGTAGCAGCAGCAGCAGCAGCAGCAGCAGCAGCGGCGATGACATCAAATACATATGTATGAACTTTGCTGTCTCACTATCTAGCACAATCAATTATGGTGGTTTTTCTTTAACTTGTTTTATAATATGTAAAGTAGATTTTTGCGTGTTAAATGTGCCGGTTATGGAGCAGTATCGAATCAAACGAATACATATTTGTTTGGGTAATATAACTTTAGCTAGATGCCCCTTGAACAGAAATCACGAACATTTGATACTGATGTATTACTTTGTTAACCAAGCAAATCTGCACGATTATACGATTTACACTTTATAAAAATCATCCTTAATCTCTAGTGTGAAATCTAACTGTGACAGGTCGTATGTAAACTACCTCTGCCGTCACCATGGTAATGGCGTGATTTATCAGTTCTTTTCTACATGTAGCTATCAGAGCGCATGAATGACAGACGTTTACATAATGATATCAGCTTTTAATGATACACGGTTCGTGCATTATATGCCACTAGAGTCGTGCGCACTATGGCATCAGGTTCGTGTCATAATCGTGTCAGATACCCAAGCCACACGTATCAGTCCAGCGAACACGGGGCATTCAGCCAATGCTATTTCAATGTTGGACCATCGTCTTCGATGCTAGCCCAACATTATAACAGCTTTTGCTGAATGTCCCGTGTTTCCTGGGAGTGTCGTGTGTAATATGGCATCAGTGTCGTGTCATAGCGCCATCATCCCCCAAGCCACACGCTCGACCCTGGATCTTGGACAAGTTATTATGCATCATTAGGTTGCTTAACCTATAAAGCGCCGCCATATTTTTGTATCAACCTTGGAAACAAAAGATTTTCTTTCAATTTGAAATCATCATACATGTCTTAGTTAGCTCTCCCAGCTTCATTTTAATACCTATGTTACGGGTCTACGGCCATTAGAAATAAATTAAATATTTTATTGCGGGTAACGTCTTTGTACGTCAGAATCTGACGTCTACAGACGTCAGATTCTGACGTACAAAGACGGTCCCCGCGCTGAAAGGGTTAACCCCTAAATCCCATCGTCGCATTCGAGCATCACATGACATATTCTCAATATAATTCATTGATTGAAAATTAACACCATCTGTCTTAATAAGGTCGTGTTCAGCTTTAATCTGATATATAATACATGTGGGCGAATAGTATTGGATTTCGAAGGGGAAGACAAAATGCCCAAGCAGAATTTTTCACGGGGATGTTTAGTATGTTGTTTCTGATGGTATATAGAAGGTTTCTTGAAAAATTCACCGTAGGCATATATCCCTTCAGCCTGATTACAGGTCTAATATTATTCGCCTATCATTTGTGTGTCAGCCATTTTGAACAATTAAATAGATATTTACCCCAGCAAGATGAGTGCGATATCACATATATACTTATAAGTGTGATATTTGACATGTCACTCAGTTAGTTAGTTAGTGGGGTGGATGGGGAGCTTAAAACTTTAAAATAAAATATCCAACTGGATTGAACAATAAAAAGTGTTACTTGAATGTTTAGCGAAAAGGCTGTCCAATTGCAGCCAAAAAAGGCCATCTCAGTGCCCTGATTCAGTCATATTTTAAAAGGCCTAATCAAACAAAAACAATTAATGCTCCCCAAAAAGCACAACGTAGAAATATTGTTAGGTCAGTATGCAAACAGTTAGAACGTTGTAATGTTTGAAAAAATATGAATTATGTGCAGTGCAAGAGGGGTGTTTTGTGGCTTATCTTTCAGTGGGGCCATTTCGACATATACTTTTTAAATCTAACTTTTAAATATAAAAAATAATGAAATAAGCTGTAGAAATATTTCAAAATGACAAGCGATAGGATACAGATTAATCCCCATCTACATCCGTCAAAATCCGTCGTGACACGTGGTTGTAAAAGGAGTATAGAGTCACTATGAATAAGGGATAAGCCTATGACCGAATTTGGTCACTGTACGGTAAACTCAAAGCATAGGTATTCAAATGAAGCAGAAAGACCAAAAGACATTTATGGTTATTTTAAATTGAAGTAAAATCCCTTGGTGGCTTCAAAGGTTAAATAATTATGTGTACGCTGGTGAGGTTAATGTGTAGTCTGTACACCCCCCCCCCCTCCCGCCCTCGCAATTTGGGTGTGGTGGCCACAGCTCTATGACTGATTACAGTAATAAGTCAGACAAATAGACGATTTGATCAAATAATAGCCCAATAATGGGTCAATTATTGACAGCCTTTTGCAAGATGACCCCCTCAGCAGGCACAAGACGTTGAATCAATGTTGGTTTAACACTGGTCCACCGTCTACGACGCTGGACCAATGTTAAACCAACATTGATTTAACGTCTTGTGTCTGCTGGGCAGATAAAAAATCAGTATTGACCCGACATTAGATCAGTATTTACCCGACATTAGGTCAGTATTGGCCCGACATTGGATTGGTATCAAACGCCATTGGGCCGACAGTAAGCCAACATTGGACCGGCATTTAGCCGCATGTAGGGCATGAAGTGACCAGTAGTGATTATCAAGAACAAACATTGATAAATGATACACTGAGCAAACAGTCCGACAAGCAAGATATGAGAAATATTGTCCAAATACTGGGCAACCATATCCATGGCTGGGCCGCCATTAAACCAGCACTATGCTAATGTTTCTTTCCTTCGGGATAGCGCAGGTTTGAAGTACCCGGTCGGCGATGTATCTTCACAGAGATGTAATACAGCTGGGCCCGTATTCTCGTTCAAGTTACGATAAATCGTAGGCTTCCAATCAGAAGCCTACGATCTAACTTGAACGAGAACACGAGCCCTGTGTGGGTGGGTTCACCTCTCGTTCCCAGCCCCAACCTGTACCAGGAATTTCGCTGTGGGTTCCCGATTATCTACCTGCACACTTATTGTTGCATTAATATTGATTAAATTTTCATATGGTCTCACCACCCTAAATAAGCCGAAATCACGGCAGGTGTATACTAATGATGGAATCATCACACAAAATATTTTCAATGCGGCTGTTTCAACCTCTGTTGAATTAAAAACAAATACAAAGAAGTTATATTTCTGTGAATATTTAGTAAGTACACGATGTCTCCTTCATCCCGGATATCAGATATAACTGTTTCGTGATTATCTGACAGGGATACAGTGGGTTAAAAGGATGTGTGTCTGGTCTGTGAAAGAGGGTATGAATTTAAGCGTAATTTGAACTATGGTGACTTTTTTTTTTGCACACTAGGGGGCCTAGCACAAAATCTGTCTGGGTAACAACCCCTTATCGGAGCTGTTTTCGAGAATGCACAGTCCAGGCTTCATTATAATATGCGACAACAGATAGGGGCGGGGGGGGGGGGGGGTTGGCTAAAAGAAAAAGAAGTAAAATCGGCCCCGTGGAATTGAGGCATTTTACATGTATTTCAATGGGACTGGCATTTGGGGTGGTGAGACCATATGAGGTATATCTGTATGTATATTTTCAATGATAGTTGATTATTTGTATATGATGTCTATACTGAAGTCAGATTATGACGTCTAAAGTCCGTCCCCGCGCTGAAAAGGTGAATAAGCTAGATGATAGGGTGATTAGATTCATCAACATTCAACCTACATTTACACATGCTCTGCTCATGTTTCAGACACGTCATTAAATGTTATAGGTATTTTTGAATTTTGAGTGAAAATCTCTGTCAGTGAGAGCCATGTTGAAAATCGCCAGGTCCACAGCCCCCACCTTTACGGTGTGTGCCGTAATGGCTAGCTTGTTCCCTGCTCTCAGTATTTATATTGAGGCTTCACAGAAACAAATTCCTCATCCAACAGCTATGTATGTGTTTATCATATTGCCATTAATATAATATAGGATCAAATCGAATCGAATAGAATGGAATGGTATTGAATGGAATGGAATATATATTTCTTTGCATCTGTTTAGATTAACAAACAATTTTGTAAAGACAAAACAGCATGCATTGCAATTAAACAAGTAAAGGGACCCACAATTACAAGACAGTACTGGGCCCCGTTGTATCATACTGAAAACAAACGAGATCTTATGAATAGCTCATTTGCATATGAGGATCGTTAAGATTCAACGAGTGAGTCAAAGTGCTCGTATCCTCCCTATACATGTTAAAGAGAGGGACATATGCGGAAAGTCAACGACCTTTTTATATTCTCGTAAGCGACAGGCAAAGGTCACGAGAATTAATAAGAGCTCGTTTGTTTTCTGTATGATAAAACGTGGCCCAGATGGTAAAAAAACTCTGACATATATAGTATCACAGGAACAACATGATTTTACATAGGTCGTCTGCTGTCTAGATACGTATATATTCATAACGCTGTTATTTGTTTTACAATGCCAAGATCATTTGTTTATTGATATCAGTATGCATGCTACTGATGTACAGTATATTTGTACAGCTGCAAGATATATAAACACACGGATTAATCTACCACGCTTATTGTTTGGTTCAATCACAGCGATAACGTATTTAAGGCGGGGCTGTGGTAGTGTTTAACGCTGCCAGTCTTTCACGCCGGAAGGCGTGGGTTCGTCCCCATATAAGAATATTGCTTTACATCGCTTTCTGCACAATCATGGCAATATCGCGACAGAAGGAAGCCCGAAACCGGGACTATGCCCTACTCTTATTTCGAATGACTTCAAGGGTTCTTTATAGTGCACAGTACCATAGGCAGCACTGTACACTCCATGCCTTTGAATAGTTTGGAGCACTGTAGGTTCGTCATCAGCACTGGATATTTATTTTCCTAAAAAAAAAAAAATTAGGGTAGAATATCATACAGGGCCGAAAATGTTTGAATTAACAATGGCTCCATAACTCAATTATTTGGGCAAACAAGTCCACACAATGAACAGTCACCTCTCCATGCAGGGCAACGAGTTCGTAAAACCAGACGCTTAACCAGTGCTAGATTAATGCTGGGAAGTATCCCTGACCCAAGCAAGCACGAGACATCGAGTCAATGTTGGTTTAATGTTGGCCTAGCGTCGCAGACGGTGGGCCAACATCAAATCAACATTGAACCAATGTCCCGTGCTCACTGGGATAAATGGTCAGCAAACACGGAACATTCACCCAATGCTGTTTCAATGCTGGCCCACCGTCTGCGACGCTAACCCAACATTGAAACAGCATTGGGTGAATGTTCCGATTTGCTGAGTGGTCGCCTTTTCGGAGACACCGCACATCGTCCATGGTGTAAATAGTCAGCATTGCTTCGGTTTGGATTTCGCCCTCACAATAATGTAATTTACACCACCAGAACAAATATATTAAAGGGATTATTCACTCGTACATGTTATCGGACCTATAATTTGTTGGCGAGCCACATCTGAAGAGACTCCCGTTTTCCTCTTTTTCTGATTGCGACCCTCTTATGCCCCATCTAATCTACATGGATCGACTACTGCATGGTGCGATGTGGTACAATGTGGGACTAAACCCCATCATAGCCCGGGGCTTAAGTTAATTACGAATACAAATTTCAGAAAACAGCGAGGAAATTGTAGCCAAACCAAACAAAATTGAAATCGGCCAATAAATTTGCAGGAGGAGACACATTTCTCGTGAATGGTCCCACACATTAGGTGTCACTCTCATTATCGCCCACGCCATATTAGATGTAGAATTATCAAATAATGTTACGCAAAACCCAATTATTATTTCACACGGCGTTTCATTAATGTGATGTTATTGTGTTCTACGCGTAATATGACAGAACTATACCATGGGCCACAACTAACCGATAGCGCATGGATTTCTCCGTCAGTTTTCAACCGATTTTCAAGAAATTTTGTAAAGATTTCAACAGAATCCTAATATCCCTTTAAACAAATTAAACTAATTCTAGAATTTTATTACATGTCAAATGGTCTAACTTTTGCAATATTAAAAATAATTTTGCGAATTTTTTACCGACGTTAGGACATGACTTGAAAATTGCGTGAGCTAAATTTCAAGGCAATTGGTTCATAATTGACGGAGAAATCGACGAAAAGCATGTGCTACAGAATTACCAAAATGAATGCGGCCCATGGTATATGCCGCATCAACTGATGTAACACTCTGTGTAACATTTGGTCATTTCACATGTTTTAACACAGCGGATTTCTCCTTCATTTTAATTCACTTTGAGAAGTGAATTGGTATAAACATGTTTATCAGGATTTCCATGTATGGCATTTCTAATTTTACATGTTTTAACACAGCAGTGCTTCCCTTCATTTTCATTCATTTTTGAGAAGTGAATCGCTGCCGCTATTCCCACTTCAGGGTGATTACAAATGAACTGTTTACCCTTTAAACGCTGAATTATTGTTGTATTATCCATGGAAACCAAAGGGCTGTTTCAATTTGAAATCATCATAAATGTCTTAGTAAGCTGTTTCTGATTCCTTCGAATACACATGTTATGAATCTACGGCCATTATAAATATGTTTACTCTTATAGTGCGAGGACCGTCTTTAGTCGTCAGAATCTGACGTCTACAGACGTCAGATTATGACGCCTAAAGACGGTCGCCGCGCCGAAGGGTTAAAAATTAACTGTTTTAACCGTTAAACCATGGAGAGAATGGGTTTTTTAATTTAAATTCTTTATAAATCTCTTAGTTAGTTCTTTCTGAATCTTTCTGATTCAATTGAATACCTATGTTTAGGGTCTACAACCATTATAAATATGTTTACTTTTAGAGTGTGGGGATCGACTTAAGACATCAGAATCTGTCGACTAAAGTCGATCCCAGCACTGTAAGGGTTGAACCGCATCATATTGTAATGATTTTACATTTAAAGTTAGTTTTCGCATGAAATGTTAATTCGACAGTTGTTACAACAGGCTGCACCTCTTTTAAAGCAAGATGGCATCAATTTGATCTCACGGGTAAGAACATTAACCTTTTCACTACCATACATGACGGAAATTTCCGTCGTCATTCGTCAATGAACGTAACCATAAAATGACACAAATTTTCGTCAAATATATACTACATTTATGTATTTTTCGTCATTTGAAGCTGGAAATTGCGTTAGCAATTACAGCTTCAAATGACGAAAAATAGAACTCCTACACCAGTATATCTGGATCCTGGTATGTACCCCGGCCTGGAAGTCAAAGGGTTAAATCTCCACTGATTGGTGTGCATTGTATAATTATTTGGTACATTGGTTGTATATTTTCAGGAAAATCGTAATTATCATGAAAACCCCATTGTCTCGTTGTAATAAACATTACAAATTGCAAAATTCGATTTAAGTCAATCAGACGCTGATTGCCACCCCTCCCCCTTATATCCAAATCTAATCTGCCTGGTGCGAAGCCCAAATACAATTTCACACCACGTATCATTATTGTGATGTTGTTGTGCACGCAATGTCAACTATGCATTGCTCCTTAACCCTTTAAGCCTCCCCCCCCCCGACGCATTAAAGCATCATTTTACATCTCTGAATATTGACTTAATCTCCTAAAACCTATGGGTTTTAGAACGAGCTTGTGGAACTGTTTAATAATAACAATATATTTTTTTCATTTGCCACCCACTTCCAGTCATTTTCAACCACTACAAGTCGAGAATTGCGACAGCAATTCGCTACTTGTAGTGGATGAAAATGACAATGGTAAATTCAGGCTTGAAAGGGTCTTAATACCAATAAACAAGAGACGCCGGCTTTAGGTCTGTTTACACTCACAGTGTATATAAATAACTTTAAACACTTGGGAAAAGACGTCATATAGTGTGAATATTTTATTTTCACAAATGTGTAAATATGTTATAGTTATGTAAATATAGCTTAATATTTTTAATTAATTTTTTTTTACATACAATAGACAGTTGATTGTCTATAAAAACGTAGATAAGCACATCTATGATCTTGAAACAAATAAATGTACATAAATGTATACCATTGACAATGTAAGAAATTGATAAAACTGTCAAATTACTCGAAAAAATGAAAAACTATAAAAACGTTTTCTTTGGGAAGAAGTATGTTTATGATACAAAGAGTAAAAAAAACATGTTTCTCCTGTTAGAAATTATTGCTATATTTATTTTGAATTATCCTAGTTATTCTAAACAAGTGATGGTGTTTTTGTTATGTTTATCTGCACGTTTGGGTAAATAAAATGATTATATTATTTACCTTATATGTGAATCCAGGTTATTTACATGTGTAAGTAATTATTTACCACAATGTGTAAACACAAAAACCCATGCTGTCGTCAATGAATTAATGAATGGGCTTTAGGCCATTTGTGTGCACAGATAGGCTAAACTGGGCCAGGAGAACCTCCTGAGGATGGTGAGATGAATCAGATGACACTGCCCTCCAGACAGAGGATATAAACTTGGAACTCTGGCGGTATGAGGCTGAGCTCGCTACCTTTTGATCACGGAGGCTCAACCCAGCATGTACCGCAAGATGTATTACACATTTTAGCGGTATTTCATTTAATCTGAAAATTGCTTCAAAAAGTATTTATACGGTCTTAGCAGCAAAAGGGGTAAATTAATCGGTTTATTCTTATTTTCCTTGAGGTGGAAATCGCGACAACAATTTATTACTCAATTTGAATGAAAACCAACGGAAACACCGGCTGTGTTAACCCTTTAACTGTCGGTGCCGCAAATATTCAGGTTTTATTTTTATTAGCACCACCTTTTAAACATGTTAAAGATAAAATGTGACATCAATCAGCAATATTTGAAAATAATTGACCTCCATTTTGACAAATCTGAATAATTTACACTCACTTGAAGTTGTGAATCGCGTCAGCGGGACACAATTTCAAGTGGGTGAAAATTTAGATCTAATAATTTGGCGCTTAAAGGGTTAAAACATATAAAATGAAATAAATGGGGCTTTAGGCCACATTTGTGCACATATTAGCTAAACTGGGCCAGGAGAACCTCCTGAGGATGGTGAATGAATGAGATGACACTGCCCTCCAGACACAAGATACGAAATTCGAGCCCTGGCGGTCTCAGGCAGCACACTACATCTCGGTCACGGAGGCTCCCCACAATATTAAATCTATACGAATGAGCGGGAAAACATTTTGTTTCTTTGAAATTTTATGGCCGGAGCGGGGATCGAACCCGCGATCGCCGACTTTCCAATCAGGCAGCTTTAACCACTGAACCGGGCCCCCGCTCTTAAAACATGTAAAATGACTAATGCTACAAATAATTGGTGCAGGCGTTGTTCCTGTTTCTATGTTTTTGTGATATTACGCGTAGAGCACGATAACAGCACATTAACCCCTAGAACACCGATGTCGACTACAGTAGACATTCTGCGTTGTTATTGGCACCAGTATAACCAGTTGTTAAGAATAAAAAGTGCTGTCAATTTTGAAACACTGATATATACTGGGACCTAAATTTCACAAATAACACAAATTTTCAGTCACTTGTGGATCGTGGCAGCGAGACACGACTTCTGGTGACGGAAAATTTAAAATGAAAAATTCAGTGTTATAAGAGTTAATGAATCGTTGTGTGAAATAATAATTGGGCTTCGGCGTAATATTAGTCGCTAATCCTACATGTATATGTTAGTGTGGCGTGGGCGATAATGATAGTGACACCTAATAATGTGAAAACATAATGAATGCCTCGTACACCGTCATCATATTCTACTGGTATTTTATATAATCCGGATTATAATTGCATTTCATGAATTCGCACTAATGTAGTATGTTAAATTGACAAAAACCTTTAATTAAAATCTCAATTATATAACGCTGCACTATATAATTGATCTATTCTCATCTATGATTACGCTGAAACATTGACAGTTTTAGCAACACATTTGCTGTAAGTGAATTAGTAGGAAAATATAGACGTGTTTTTATCTTCAAACGTAGTAAAATTGTATTTATACTTTTTTTTATATATACACCAAAAGCTGATATGCATCAAACACGCTACACTATCACAAACACGTTCGACATGCGTGCGCACCAACATACTGAGGGATAATAGCTGATGACAAACTATATAATATATTATAAAAACTATATAATGAAAAAACACATGTTGGATAGATATTGGCCAACTGTCTGTGACTCTGGTC
>OZ024908.1:2187211-2258753 GCA_964017125.1 Flabesymbios commensalis
CACAAACATATGTGGTTTACACCAAACAGAAGTGGTTTACCACAAATAAACATGGTACATTCCGAGCCTAGCAATGATGTGTCAGGTGTGCCATTACATGAATCCTGTAATGTCATATATTTCCCCCAGTCTTACACATCAACACCTAACAAGTTGTCGTAGATGGTGAAAAATATGACACTAATTGTTCCCGATAGTGTCACTGCACAGGCCTCATTACCTGAGTGCCAGGGTCTGAATAAATACAAGGAGCATTAGGTGAGCATACAGGTGAAGTGGAATCTGATATCAGATGTCACTCCATACCCTCCAGACAGATGATTCGAAATTCGAATCTCGAGGTTTTAAAGTCGAGCATGTTACGTTGTACTTATATCAGAATATCAGGCCATAATGAGCGGGTGTTGAATTCCTATTACATACATGGCACAAGAAACACGACACAATGTCTGCCCGGTGTTCTACGACGTTGGCCCAACATTGAGTTGTGTCGTGTTTGCTGGGAATACATCAGCAATTGTGTTATATTAGGTGAGAGTAGCAGGACATAGTAATTAACCCTTAGGGCCCTAGGGGTCTTGCAAAGTTAAAAAAAATTCTAAACATCTAAAAAAATTGGATAGAGCTCACCAACCTATCCATTTTCTTGTGGAAACCAATAATCATCAAATATTTAAAAAACATTATGGTTTTCCAATTTTGTATTTTCTATCTAAAATGGCCCTGGACCCACCCACCCACTTACAAATGTTATTTGGATGTTTGCATTTTTTTAAACTTTGCAACATCCCTTACACTGATGCATAGTTTTTTTTAATTACTTGGCTACCATGGTCGCCCATAGCAGGCAGAACTTTTTATCTATTATTATTTTTATTTTATTTCATTTATCTTTTGACCAATACATATATTTAAAAACAGATATAAAAAATATGCACATTATATCATTATACTATTATATACAACATTGGTCATGCTGCTCTAGAACAGGCTTCTAGAATTCTCTGTAAGCTAGGCAGCAACTATATTTATCTATGTACAAAAAGAATAAGGGGTTTTGTCAATTTAAAAAAATCCAAAAATCCGAGAAAAACAAAAAAAAGCACAAAATTTCCAAAAAAAATAAAAATCCGAGTTGAGGCTTGACTCACCCACCCACTTCCAAGTTATTCTCGGATTTTTGGATTTTTTCAACTTGACAAAACCCCTAAGCATAAAACTATACAAAACAATATACATAATTTATGTTTCCCGCGACCTTATCGCCCATAGCAGTTCAAGGGTTAAACGGTAACCTGTTAAGTCCAACTATGATTCTTTTAATCTGTGTCACTTCCAGTTTAAATTTCAGTTATTGAGAACAAAGTGTGTGATTAAACATCAAGCGCGGGGATCGACTTTAGTCGTCAGAATCTGATGCCGGTAGACGTCAGATTCTGACGACTAAAGTTTATCCCCGCACTGTAAAAGTAGAAATTTCTAATGGCCGTAGACCCTAAAACATATGTATTCAAATGAATCGGAAAAAGCTAACTAAGGCATTTATGCTGATTTCAAGGTGAATAAACCATTTGGTTGCGATGGTTTTTTTGTAAATTATTCAACGTTTTAAGGGTTAAGCATTTTTATCATGATTTCCAATAAATTATTTTTCTTAACCTTGAGATGTGGATGGCTTCCTGCCACGTAAGTTGGAAAAAAGTTACGGGTTTCTTTATAATTTACTTGAGTAAATGAAATGAATGGGGCTTTAGGCCACCTGCGTGCACATATAGGCTAAACTGGGCCAGGAGAACCTCCTGAGGATGGTGAGATGATTGAGATGACACTGTCCTCCAGACACAGGATTCGGAATTCGAGCCCTTGCGGTCTGAGGCCGAGCACGCTACGTCTCTGTCACGGAGGCTCCCCACAATACTGACTTTCACACGTGGATGGGGAAGAAACATTTTTTTTGTTTCTTTTGGACCACCGAGACCGGGAGCCGAGCCCCGAACTCTGGCGTGAAAGGCAGCGGTGCTAACCACTACCCTAGGGCCCCCTCGGGGATCGGCCTTATTTGAGTAAGCCCTATATTATTATGGAAATTATACGGGGATCGGCACTAACTGCTCTGGGGTAGTGGCCAAAAGGGCCAGTAGCTCCAGAAAACTACTGGCCCCTAGCCGTATCTGATAGTCCTTAAGGCTCCTTAACGTACACTGCATCACAAAAAAATGATGTTTATAAGGGTATGGTACAAAATTAAAATCAACGTTTATTACTCAACCACATGCTTATTTGTAATTCTCGACTTGTTTTCATTACATAGCCAAAAATAAAGGGGTGTTAACATTAAATAAAGCGGCACACCTGGTATTTTTCATTCCCCCCCCCCCCCCAGGGCCAGTATCTCATGTGATTTACTGGCCACGGGCCAATGGGCTAGTGTTAGTGTCGATCCCTGATACTAAATTAAGGTTTGATACTCTTATATCATTCGCATTATGACACATCCCAGGAAAACACGAGCTGTTCAACCAACGTTGGGGGAATGTCGGCCCAGCGCCTTAGACTATGGGCCAGCATTAGGCCAACATTGGTTCAACGCCTCGTGTTAGCTGGGGTGATGTATTAGCCCCTATATGCACGTTTATGAAACACTGTTACGTAGAAGCGTGATCATTATTTCACGCTACATATTTTATTAATGTGTAGCTATTGTGCTAATATCAATGTCTGCCAGATTGTGTTGTCCCATTGAACGAAAGCTCAAAACGAGATGTTTGAATTAACCCATCAAACCCTCCCGATGCATTAAAGCATCATTTTGCATCCCTGAAAACAGACTTAATTTTCCTAAAACTACAACTACAACTACAACAACCTATAACTTTTAAAATGAAAATTCCCATTAAACTGGTTTACCAATACATGACAATTTTCTTTATTTCTTAAACCACATCAAATCATCTTCATCCACTAGAAGTCGAGAATTGTGACAGCAATTCGCGGCTTGTAGTGGATAAAGATGACAATTTCAAATTCAGGCTTGAAAGGGTTAGAGCATGTTTGTATGAAATTTTGTTGACAACAAGCGATGCCAACTGAAATGATTGGTCCACGACACATCATCATGACTCTTTCAGCGCGGCGATCGACTTTACACATCAGAATCTGACGTCTGTAGACGTCAGATTCTGACGTCTAAAGTCGATTCCCGCACTGAAAGGGTAAGCTATTCATAATGGCCGTAGACCCATAACATAGATATTTAAATGAAGCGGAGAGATTTATGAGATTAAGACATTTGTGATGATTTCAAATTGAAGAAAACAAACATTTTGTTTTCTTAGTTTATCTAAAAATATTTCAGCACTTTAAAAGTTAATTACCCGCATTAATCTCTCACCATTAATCTGCACATACAAGGTATACGCAGCTAAGACCCTTTAAACACTAGGTGCCAAATTATCCCTCTTAACCCTTCGCCCGCCACGTTATATTATTTAATTGTTCACTGAACTGAGAGTTAGGTCAACCCTGACTCAACCCTGAAGCACTACAATATGACATGTAATTCTTCACCCCTTCAAGTTGTGGGTAGCGGTAACGAAAATTTTCTAATGGATGTTTAAATCACCATTTCATTCACAATAACTGTGACCTAACATGTTAATAAACCATAAAGCGGGCAATGAGTTAGCCTGTGAAGCGCTGAATTTTTTGATGAAATACTTGGAGGCCAACAAGTAGACCAGCCAAAACTTCAAAAGCCGTCTAGAATTATTTTTTGATGGCACGATACATGTGCGTGGATGCCACCGTCAATTTTGATTTTGAAGGTCAATTTTGACATGCTTAAGGTCACAAAAGTAAAATGGATATTTTTATTGCATATAATTATTTATCGCTATTATTGATTATACTAATGATTTATTTTATTGTTTTAGCCTTGTATTATTTCAAAATACATTTAAAATTAATTTATGAATAATTTCATATTTTAATTAATAATTATAAAGGGTCTTAGCTGCGTATACATTGTATGTGCATAGTAATGTCGATAAATTAATGCGGGTATTCAACACAGCGTGAAAATATTTTTTGAAATCATCATAAATGTCTTAGCTAACTATTTCCGATTATTTTGAATACCTATGTTTTGGTACTACATCCATTACAAATATATATTTTTTTTCATCTGACGTCTAAAGACGCTGAAAGGGTTTTATTTATTTATTTAGCTTTATGTACAGTGGAAACATAAATACATATATAAACACACAAATATATACATACTAAATATGATTGTGATATAATCACATTATCACTGTACTTAGCTGTCAAGAAAAGGTCGCATGCGACCTCTACTAAGCTTGACAGCGAATATCTAAAAACAATTTTTTTGCTATACTGTTCACAGTAATGTAATAAGATACAAAATAAAATATAAGATATAGTACACACGACAAGGTATAAAATATACAACATATAGATAGTATAAATGGAATTGTAAGTGAAAATTAAAACTACTTAGATGTATTAGACGGAAGTAATATATAACATAAAATCTAGCAATATATCATGTATATAATACAGAAAAAGACAATATTAAATTATATATAAATGTATGAAAAAAAAACTATTATGAATGTAAAACAGCTAGAATACTATGAACGACAAAAAACACAATTACATACTACTACATACATACGATGATATTGAAATTACATGAAATTGAAAAATAGAGGTCATTAATATGTTTTTTGAAAGAAAATACACTGCTTGCCTTACGTATATGCCGAGGCAAAGAATTCCACAAACGCACAAGGCGATAAAAATAGTAAACTTGGAGGGCAGTCGTTTTTACTCTACGTAATTTAAGCAATGGACCCTTTGTTAGAGGTCCGTAAACTATGTGAAGATCCGACAAGTTTAAATTAACTAGAAAAATCACAGTCAACATAATTATGTAAATATTTATAAAATAACACGAGATCAATAATCTCTCGGCGAAAACAAAGTGGTAAAATAGAACGTTTTATGCATCTTTCTGCATATGACAAATCAGAATAATTATGTAAAATACATTTTGTGGCGTGGCGCTGCACTCTTTTTAACAATAAAATATCTTTAACATTTGCAGGGGACCAAAGAGTTGAGCAATATTCAAGAATACTGCGCACGTGTGAAACATAAAGTTGAAACTTAACAGAAGATGAAGCATCCAAACTTATGATTAGCCCTTATCCTGCTGATCACGACTATTGTCGTTTTCATTCTGTTTTATTAGTCGTTATCACTGATATTGGGAATGACTGGGTGCTTAAACGTCCAGATTTGGTAATGTTTGGTCTCAAATTAAACACATATGAGTAATTTACAAGCACTTGATGTTGTGGATCGCGGTAGCGAGACGCAACCTCAAGTGGTTGATCATTTAAATAAATTAACTTAGCAGGATAAGGGCTATACATAATAATAATAATAATATTTTTATCATAATTAATGTACTTTATTCGAAACATCAAAAAGACTATTTTTTTAGATATTACAATTGTATTTATTTATTTTCCCCCATTACATGATCTTGAGGAAATACAAAGGAAGTCAAAACATGTAATAAAATTATATGATACAATAATAGCGAAATACGATAAATAGTACATTAAACCAGTAGAATATATCAATTAAGTGTCTTAACTTGTGTCAGTAATTTTAATAATGTGTGACTGCTAGAGCCTCCAATTAGAATCTCCGAACTCAAAATATGAGGGAATCAACATTTTAAATGAATTGTACTCAAACCATGTCGTGCTGTTTATTTATGTGACATTGGAAACATCACCATCACTTAATCATCATTATTATGCAAATTACCTTTCCCCATAAAACCCTTTAAATACTTATATACCATGATCAGTCAGGGAGCTATTTTCTGAATAGATTTATAATTTGCAAACTTTTACGAGTTCTGTCTCAACTTTCCGATGTAAAATAAAAAAAATAAAATAAACATGTCTTTCAAGTGCTGCATAGTGGTGATAACTGTGATTTTCACAAGATGAAACATTATGGATCTGAATTATAATATTTGCAGCCTGTAATTACGTCGTTCGTTTCCCATAAATTATGTAGACACCCGTATGGTGACAGTGTAAGCAATGTTTATTATGATTTTATGACCAGCTTATGTAAGAATAAAATTCAATAGATTCGTAGATTTGAATATACGAGGCGCGAAGCGCCGAGTATATTCAAATCTATGAAGCTAGCGTAATTGAGCTCTTACTTCGACTTAAAATACACAAAATAGGTACATCAGCTCAAATAATTTAGAGATAAAATAGTCAGTGTGGTTAACCAAGAAACATTAGACATGTAGTGTCATGGTAAAACCTGCATAATAATCACTGAGCCCGTAGATCGTAGATCCGAATCTACTGTTTTAGCGATTAGCGTCACCGATGTATTCTAAATAATTTGAATTCCCTCACTCGAATATGTGTCTCGCTATAGGACCCACAACTTCGAATGGGTGAAGATTACTTTCATGTAGCTATAATTTAAATCAAAATATAGGACAAAATAGCAAATTCAGTACCGATTTATCTTTTAAATTATATTCTATTACCTCTGAAATGAATCAATATCATGTATCAAACAAATGAAAACGATGGAAAATAGAAGAACAAGCTAAATATTGAACAAATAAGCAAATGTAAGAACGAGTAAGAAAAACAATAAGAATTAATAAACAAACAAATTAAATGGGTAATAGAAGAACAAGCTAGATATTGAACGACTAAGCAAACGAATTGAACAAAGAAAACGGGATGATTAAATGATAATGATTTCTGAGACGTGCTGCAAACTACACAGCAAATCTGAGACGTGTATATAATGTTGGATTAAGGATGGCCAACCGTGTGCGACGTTGGCCCGACATTAAACCAGCATTTAAACAACAGCTCATGACGGCTAGTTGGCGTTATATCAGGAGCAGCCATGACTTCACCCCCCCCCCTTATTTCTCACCCTTTTATCACTCTGTCCCGCAAAAGCAAACAGCAGTGACTGCTCACTTGTTAAGTAATATGGTACTGCTGTTTGTTCTTGTATGACATACAATATTATATGACACATAGTATTGTTAGTGTAGTGGTTAAGCTCCCATAATGAAACAATTGTGCATTTTATGATTAAAGCATGAAACTTCCACCATTATTAGTACATATCCTGAGGTTTATTTTAAGATGTGGAGGTAAGTTAGATTTGACCCCTGGTGACCTCTGGGGGTCATTGACCTGGAAAGGTCAAAATATCCAATTGCGAAGCCAAAAAGTGGTGAAAATTGTGTATTACACTATCTATAAGATGTTTTTGCATTCCAGAAATGTGCCAAATACTCTTAAGAGACCGATGTTAATCATAAACATAACACCAAGGTCATGTCAAGGTTACTTTAGGGTCATTTGAAGGTCAAAATGGCAGCAAATAGCAAAAATATCCATTTTTAATCAATTGAAACAATACTAGTGGTGCAGTCATCTATTTCAAAGGATTGGTTTTGACACATTATTGGTCAGATATCTTTTCCATGTACATTTTAGGAGATTGAGGGCGGTATCTAACTTGGGAGGGGAAATACACCCTTAGTATTCCCCTCACTACACCCCTTCCCCAATGTTTAATTGGACGAGCAAAATTACAGTGTGCAGCAGCTGTTAAATATCAGTTTGGGTTCCCATGGCAAACTATTGATACATAAATGAGCTATGAAGTCTCACATGGGTTGGGATTATGCTTTACTGGGGTACCGTCGAAAAAACCCCGTTAAGGTCATATCAAGGTCATTTCAAGGTCAAACTGTCAAAAATCATTAAAAAAAATGTCTTTTTACTTTCATACCGGATACCAGAATTAATTTCTAGGCTGCATCATTATTTTCAGAAAGTTAGGCAAAATACATAGTGTAGTGTTTAAGCTCCCATAATAAAACAATTGTGCATTTCATGATTAAAGCAGGACACTTTTAACATTATTAGCACATATCCTGATCTTTATTTTAAATTGTGAGGTAAGCTAGATTTGACCCCTAGTGACCTCCAGGTGTCATTGACATCGATATGAAAAGACACACCCTTGAAATGATATTAACTTGACCTTGTAAGCCCAATCTCAGGAAGCCGAAGGGCGCCATCTTTGTATGTCAACTGTAGCCGTCTTGTACATCGATTGGTTTATACAAGAGTGAGAGGCAACGTTAAGCAGAATTTTAAAATATACAGCGATATGATGTTATTCCCAGTGTTATAGTCCAATACTAGTATGTTATATTGGTATCGTGACTAGGGCTATACCACACATTTAAACCAATATGTATCTATTTCGCGAATTTGTTACCAACGCTTACAAATACTCGGTGAGTGTTGCGAATTTTGAGCGAATTTCAAATATTTTTATTCATAACATTCGCTAGCATATTATTAGAAGAATTAGCAAAAGCATAATAATTTCAGCGATTTCTTGGCAGCTATTTCTTTCATTATTATTATTTTCAAGGATGAGAGTTCTACATACGCCCAGATATCAATACAGGAGTGGGTAATTCAAAGGAAAAGAACTATATCAGCTAAAACAAAATATTTTTATGACAATAAGATTTTTTTCATGACAATGAATTTTTTTTTCAATCCCTTATAACATCTACTAATCCGTTATAACGGTCTACTAATCCGTTATAACGGTCGACTATTCCGTTATACCGGTCTAGTATTTCATAATAACTGTCTACTATTCCGTTATAACGGTCTAGTCTTTCGTTATAACGGTGTACTATTCCGTTATAACGATATCATATTTAGTTATAACGGTCTACTATCCCGTTATAACGGTCTAGTAGTTCGTTATGACGGTCTAGTTTCACGTTATAACGGTCTACTAATTCGTTATAACAGTCTACTAATCCGTTATAAAGGTTTATTAATCCATTAAAAAGGGCTCTAGTATCCCGTTATAACGGTCACGTTTTCCGTCATAACGGTCTACTATTCTGATATAACGGTCTACTAATCCATTATAACTGTCTACTATCCCGTTGTAACGGTATATTATTTTGTTTTGAAGGCCTGGATTACGCTATAACGGCCTACAAATCAGTTTTAACGGCTTCCTAATCTTTTTTAACGGTCTACTATTCCGTTATAACGGTCCAGTATTTCGGTATAACGGTCTACTATACCGTTATAGCAGTCTAGTATTTCGTTCTGACGGTCGGTCAAGTCTCCCGCTATAACAGTCTACTATACCATTATAACTGTATAGTATTTCGTTATAACGGTCTACTATCCCGTTATAACTGTCTAGTATTTCGTTATGGCGGTCTAGTATCACGTTATATCGGTCTACTAATCCATTATAACGGTATACGCATCCGTTATAACGGTCTACTAGTCCGCTATAACGGTCTACTAATCTGTTATAAAGGTCTACTCTTTCGTTATAATGGTAAAGTCTTCCGTTATAACGGTCTACTATCCGTTATAACGGTCTAGTATTTCGTCATAACGGTCTACTATTTCGTTATAGCGGTGTTGTATTACGTTATGACGATTAAGTTTTCCGTTATAACTGTCTACTAATCCATTATAACTGTCTACTATCCCGTTACAACGGCCTGATAATCCGTTGTAACGGTCTACTAATACGTTATACCTACTAATCTGTTATAACAGTATACTAATTTGTTATAACGGTCTACTAATCCGTTAAAACGGTATCGTATTTCGTTATAACGGTCTCGTATTTCGGTATAGCAGTTTACTAATCCGTTATAGCAGTCTACCAAGTCGTTATAAAGGTGTAGTATTGTGTTATAACGGTCTACTAATCCGTTATAACTGATTAATAGACCTTTAGGCATATAGCGGAATAGTAGACCGTTATAAATTTTCAAGGATAACAAGACAGACATGGATAATTTAAAGAGAAAAATCTATATCAGCCAAAACACGGTCATCTACGGAAGTGGATTTATTTTCTAATCCGTTATAACGGTCTAGTATTTCGTTATAACGGTCTACCAAATTTTTATAATGTCTAGACGTTATAGCTGTTTATTATCCCGTGATTATGATCTTGTAGGTCATTATAACGGTCTAGTATTTAGTTATGACCTTGATAACGGTCTAGTATTTCGTCATAACGGTGTACTATTTCGCTATAACGGTTTATAGCAAAATAGTAGACCGTTATAACGAAATACTAGACCGTTATAAAAGGATAATATACCGTTATAGCGGATTAGTAGACCGTTATAATGGATTAGTGGACAGTTATAACGGATTAGTAGACCACTATAACGAAACTCTAGACCGTTATAGCGAAATAAAAGACCGTTATAGCAAAATAGTATTCCGTTGTAACGAAATAATAGCCAGTTATAACGGAACTAGACCGCTATAGTGCAATAATGAACCGTTATAGCGGAATATTAGACAGTTATAACGAAATGCTAGACCGTTATAGCGGGATAGTAGACTGTTATAACGGATTAGTAGACCGTTTTAATGGATGATTAGACCGTTATAACGAAATAATGTACCGTTATCACACAATACTAGACCGTTATAACGGAATAGTAGACCACTTTAACGGGGCATTAGTTAATTTGCCTAATTTCTTAGCTACCTGGAACATTAGACTAGAGAGACTAGATAAAGATGATGGCATTAACGCCATACCCATAGCTCACATGGCTTACACTATGCATCTATGCCTATAGATAATTATGTGGTCCCGAATTAGAAGCCACTGCTTTGTTGACCAAACTTATTAAAGGAGACATGATTGCTACATGGATGCTAGTAAAGGTATAACCAATAGGCCTAAAACCAATTACATTAAGGGAAATTACGATAATAAAACAGAGCTGTCTTTAAATTATCAGATATGGCTCACCTGTAAAACGGTAGGTTGATGTAGATAGATGTGATTCTAGAAAAATTGTATGCATGTGCAACCACCAGACTGGAGCTCAGGCTCATTTAAGTGAAGACACGTTCGAAATAGAAATTGGGGCAACTCTGAAGAAGACATGTGATCATGGTGACAGTTTTTGCCAGTTTGACCCTGAAATGACCTTGACATGACCTTCAAATTGCTTTCGGATGGTACTCCAGTAAAACACAACACCACCCTATAACGAAATAATGTACCGTTATCACAAAATACTAGACCGTTATAACGGAATAGTAGACCACTTTAACGGAGCATTAGATCGTTATAACGGATTAGTAAGCCGTTATAACGAAATAATATATCGTTATAACGAAATACTAGACCGCTATAACGGAATAGTATATGTGCAAAGTAGTTAATAATATATATCCTATTTGATGGCTATGAACGGTTTAGTCTAGTAATAATACAATTGTTGCCGATAAGTGGAGGAAAAGCGCCATGTCCTAATAGAAAATAATGCAGTCTATTCAGTATGAATTGAATACAGAACGATGGAATAATCGGTTTTATATATATCATGGTGACAGGGTCCTAATTTAACGAGAAAATTTGGCAGCCATGACATCGATATTTTGCCGAGCTTTCTGAAAAATTGATGTAGCCTAGAAATGTTTTTGCAGCCACAATAAATTATAAAGTAGATTTTTGGCAGCCATTTTAAATTTCAGAGAAATTTGGATAATTTTGAGTTTTTGCGCTTACAAAATTTCAAAAAAATGACCGCTACTTTTTATTGCACCCACAAAAAAAAGTACCGCCTGATGCCTCACGCTTGATAGATCCCGGCGCGACTAAAATCCCCCTTCTCCTACGGACGTGGGATAAAAACCGGCTCACCACTTCTATTAGGATATTAGGGTCACGCTAAGAATATATATATAATTCAATGTTCTAATCGAGCAGTTATAATCAGTATAAAATGCCGTCATTTTCTGCAAATTTATGTGGTATCCTAATAACGTCCAGCTACCTGGAACATTAGACTAGAGAGACTAGATAAAGATGATGGCATTAACGCCATACCCATGGCTCACATGGCTTACACTATGCATCTATGCCTATAGATAATTATGTGGTCCCGAATTAGAAGCCACTGCTTTGTTGACCAAACTTATTGAAGGAGACATGATTGCTACATGGATGCTAGTAAAGGTATAACCAATAGGCCTAAAACCAATTACATTAAGGGAAATTACGATAATAAAACAGAGCTGTCTTTAAATTATCAGATATGGCTCACCTGTAAAACGGTAGGTTGATGTAGATAGATGTGATTCTAGATTGTATGCATGTGCAACCACTAGACTGGAGCTCAGGCTCATTTAAGTGAAGACACGTTCGAAATAGAAATTGGAACAACTCTGAAGAAGACATGTGATCATGGTGACAGTTTTTGCCAGTTTGACCCTGATTTATGACCTTGACATGACCTTCAAATTGCTTTCGGATGGTACTCCAGTAAAACACAACACCACCCTATGTCAAACTTCATAAACCCAATTATTTATCAATATTTAGCTATGGGAGCCCAAACTAATCTTTAACAATGCTGCATGATTGTAATTTGGCCGCTCAACTGAATATTGAGGAATGAGCGTAATAAGTGGAAGATAGCCTCCTTCCCAAAGGTTGATACTGCCCCTAATGTCCTCAAATGTGTGTGGAAAATACATAGGACAAAGAATATGTTAAAACCAGTCTCTTGTAATAAATGACTCCACAACCACAGTGTGGGAATTGATAAAAAAAATGGAAATTTTAACTATTTCCGCCAGTTTGCCCTTTAAATGACCTTGGTGTGACCTTGACATGACCTTGGTGTTATGTTTATGATTCAGAACAGTCTCGTCGAGTAGTTGACACACGTTTGGGACACATAAACGAATCATAGACATTGTAATATACAATTTTCACTACTTTTTGGCTTTGCCAGTGAATATTTTGACCTTTCGAGGTCAATGACCTCTAGAGGTCATCAGAGGTCAAATCCAGTTTACCTCCACAACTAAAAATGACCCTTAAGATATATTCTACAAGTGGTAGAAATGTCATGCTTTAATCATAAAATGCACAATAGGTTACCTTATCTACTAAACTATGTATGTTATACAGTATGAAGACAAACAACTGTAACTGCTTACTTTTCAAGTAAGCAGTTACTGTTGTTTGCTGTTGTATGACAATACATTACAAATGCAAACAACAATAACTGCTTATTTTTCAAGTAACCAGTTACTCCTTTTTGTCTTTGCAGTGTTTTTACACTGCATATGTAAACAACAGTAAGTCTTACTTTTCATGTAAGAAGTTAATGCGGTTTGTTTCTATTTGACAATACAGTATAAAGACAATATTACCAGCAGTAACTGGTTACTTTTCAAGTAAGAAGTGACCGCTGCTTGATTTCCATGACAATAAAGTATAAAGGCAAACAACAGTAACTGCTTTCTTTTCAAAATAGCAGTTACTGCTGTTTGTCTTTGCACTGCGGTCAGTATGCCAGTACTCGATGGCAGAAGAGAATCCTGCAGCGCAAAGACAAACAACAGTAGCTGCCTACTTGTAAAGTAAGCAGTTACTGCTGTTTGCTTTCGCAGTGTTACACTGTCCTGTCTACAGAACATGATCAATCTGATTGCGTTCAATTTCTCGGTAGAATAACTTTGGTGATTCATATTGATTTACCTAATACCTCACACTGCGAGATGCGCGGTGCTACACAGATACATGATCTACACAGATGTTACAGCTAATATTGCTTATATTACAATAACAAGCATGATCTTAGAATAACAAAGATGATCTTAAAATGAAAAGGACGATCTTGGAACAACAACGATTATCTTGAAATAACAAGGGTGATATTAGAACGACAATGTTGATTTAAATTAACAAAGACGATCTTAAAATAACAAAGATGATTTTAGAATAAAAAACGATCTGAGAATAATAAGTTTGATTTTGGAATAACAAGGGTGATATTAGAAAAAACAAAAATGTTTTAAGAGTAACAAGGGTGATCTTAGAATAACCATGATGATCTTGAAAAAAAAAATCAAAGATAATTTGACTATAACAATGGTGATCTTGAAATAACAAGGGGGTTCTTGAAATAACAAGAGTGATCCTAAATGAACAAATAATATGTTAGAACAGCAAAGATGATCTCGGAATTTTTTTTTTATTATAATCCTAATATAACAATGGTGATCTCAAAATAACAATGCCGCTCTAAGAATAAGAAGAAAAATCTCAAGGGTCTTACAACAACATGATGATCTTAGAATAACGAGGATGATCTTAGAATAAGAAGTATGCAGGATTGATTGATTGATTGATTGATTGATTGATTGATTGATTGATTGATTGATTGATTGATTGATTGTTTGATTGATTGATTGATTGATTGATTGATTGATTGATTGATTGATTGATTGATTGATTGATTGATTGATTGATTGATTGATTGATTGATTGATTGATTGATCGATTGATTGATTGATTGATTGATTGATTGATTGATTGATTGATTGATTGATTCATTGATTGATTGATTAATTGATTGATCGATTATTTAAACAAAGGGATATATTTGGGCCAAATCATTATTATTAAAGTAGACGCGCTAAGATTATCAAATTTAAAAAATTGTCTATATTTCATACATTGAGAACATTTTTCGTCACTTAAAACTGTTAATTGCGTTATATTAGCAATTCCAGGTTCAAGTGAAATTCAGGAGCACAAGTGTTAAATCTTAACCCTTTCAAGCCTGAATTTACCATTGTCATCCTCATCCACAACAAGTCAACGAATTGCTGTCGAAATTCTCGACTTGTAGTTGATGAAGATGATTTGATGTGGGGGGAAAATAAAGAAAACCATGTATTAGTAAACCAGTTTCATGCAAATTTTCATTCTAAAACCCCTAGTTGTAGGAAAATGAAGTGTGTTATTGGGGATGCTCGACTTGTAGTGGATAAAGATGACTTAAAGAGAGTGACCAATTTTTAAAAAAATGCCAAATATTGGACAGTTGATAAAAAAAAAATCATGGATTATTTTTTTCTAAAACCCTATGGTTGTACGTAAATTAGGTCTGTTTTCAGGGATGTAAAATAATGCTTTAATGCATCGTGATGGATTAGAGGGATAAACCGCTCGGCACGACTATAGTCGTTTTAATCCATTTTATCAGCCGATCTAATCACTGCTATTCGGAACTAAACAATTTGCAAACGTTTGGTTGCAAATAAAACAAATATGAATAATTGGCATCCATTATCGCGACCCACAACTTCAAGTGGGTGAAAATTTAAATTATTTAATTTAGCGGTCTAAGGGTTAATACAGGTTGAGGCAGGTGAACATGTACATGTAGCTAAGTGCATTTGTCTCTGAGTGACCTGAGATGACCCCTCCACCCCCCACCCCCTCCACGCCTACGTCCAGAAAACACGACATGTTGACTGAAGGTTGGCTGAATGTTGGGCCAGTGTCGCAGACAATGGCCCATCATTCAACGAACATTGTGTGTTTACCGGGTACCTCCGAGTCCCAAGTGCCCCTTACATATATCTGCGCGTGTTGACCTTTAACTGGGGTCCCGTGCGGCATTAGACTCAAACCCCCACCCCCCGGTAGCATTAGGCTGAACCCCTCTGATCAAACCTTTTGTTGCTGAATGGTTTGTTTCTACTTTCTATTTTATACTAACGTGTTTTCCAGCTGCAAATGACGAAAACATATTATTATTTATCTCCTGGATTGAATTATATAATCAAGTAATCACGTTTTAATATAGGTACATGTATCTTCTGCTGCTGAGTTGTTTGTTTCTATTTTTAATTCATTTGAAACTATACTTGCTAACGCAATTTCTAGTTCAAAATGGCGCTATTTGGGGCAAATAGGATGGATTATTTGATGAACGTATCATTTTCCACAAAAGGAATCTGTTGCGTATATTCTTTTCTCTGTGTATCATTGAATGACGCACATTTATAAACAGCATATTTACTAATATGTATACACTCTTTATAAAGATAGTTTTATAAATAAATACTGAGCAATCTATCACAAACTATTTTAGAGTCATTTTATTTGGTTTGCAGCCAGCCTCAAACCTATATAGGCTATAAGGTTCGAGCAGTTAACCCTTTGAACCCTCACGATGCATTATAGCATCATTTTAAATCCCTGAAAACAGTCCTAATTTTCCTACAACTGGGGGGTTTTAGAACGAAAATTTACAAGAAACCGGTTCACCAATGCGTGGTAATTTTCTTTAATTTTTCACCCACATCAAATCATTTTCATCCACTACAAGTTGAGAATTGCGACAGCAACTCTCGGCTTGTAGTGGATGGAGATGAAAATGGTAAATTCAGGCTTTAAAGGGTTGCCGTTAGAATTTAGTATTGACACCCCCCCCCCCCTCCTAACCAGAGAGCCCATGTGGCATTAGACCGGACTGCTCTCTACCACTCTAACTAGCCTATCCCTGGCGGCGTTAGACCAGTACAGCAGGATTAGTGATTTTGTGTTATTTTTCCGGTTGCTTTGAGCGTGTTAACGGGCTGTGATGTTTGCGCCCTCTACTGGGAGTCATGCTGCATAAGTGGCCGTCATTTTCATCTTCTTCCTCCCACCTACAAACTAAACAAACTCGACTGTGGCCCAGTGCTGGATGAATGCCGGCCCAGCACCGCATACACCGCGCCAGCATTTATACACCACTGGGCCATACTCTCCCAGCTCCATGTATCGTTTAATGGCCACAATTTAATTTACTGGTCGGAATTGCGGACTTGTCTTCCCTATAGATTCCCTGTTTCCAGTAATCTGAGAACTCGGCCCAATGTAGCCGTGTCGTCCTCTCCGAGGCCGAGGATTGATTTACTTTCTTTACCCGGAAAATTCAACATAGCAGTGGTCGAGAACGATCTCGATCCCAAGTTCCGAAAAATAGTCATAACTTCCTAATGACTGTGCGGGCTGTGAGCTGAGCATGCGCGCATGGAACTGGATTGCTACTGATTCTAAAACACTATTTTCGACATGGCTATTCGATGACAAGTCTTAGATATGACCGTCTAAAGAAATGTCCCACGATTTTGTACGAGGTCGATCTGTGGCCGAAACCTGTTTCAGCCATGAATGTAGCCAATCTGCCCATGAAACACAAGACATTTGTATAACATTTGTACAACGTCGGCCCAACGTCTTCGACGTCGGTCCAACATTGTACAAATGTTATACAAATGTTTTGTGTTTACTGGGTGACTCCATCCATGGCGAGTGAAGACAAACAACAGTAACTGCTCATTTGTAAAGTAAGCAGTTACTGCTGTTTGTCTTTCCTGCATAATAATGGACTAACAGGATCTACGCGCGAGAAAAATCGTGCGCTTATTGAATTCTAGAAAGTCACAATTCCATTTATTTGGTGGATTAGCATCTGTCACACATTATACACTTCACAAGCGTGAGGTCAATTGTGGCCCAGCTGTGTTCTAATGCTGTGCCCGCGTCACATACACTGGCCCAGTGTTGTTCTAGCATTAATAACCCGGCAGTTTGTAGAGTCTTATAATGATTCCAATCTGCTGCATCATTGATGTCCACAACAGCCAATGAAATAAAGCTGGCCATGTATGCTAGAGAGAATAAATGGAGCGAGCGAGTGAGTGAGTGAGCGAGTGAGTGAGTGAGTGAGTGAGTGAGTGAGTGAGTGAGTGAGTGAGTGAGTGAGTGAGTGAGTGAGTGCGTGAGTGAGTGAGTGAGTGAGTGAGTGAGTGAGTGAGTGAGTGAGTGAGTGAGTGAGTGAGTGAGTGAGTGAGTGAGTGAGTGAGTGAGTGAGTGCGTGAGTGAGTGAGTGAGTGAGTGAGTGAGTGAAATCATAAATGAATGAGTAAATGACAAAGTGAATGAAGAAGTGAATGAATTATTAATTGGTTTTATTCATGAAAAAAGAAAGAATGGGAAATTGAATAAATTCATAAAACAAGGATAAATTATTGAAAAGATAAATGAATAATCCAAAGAATCCATAAATGAATAAATAAACTATCAGCTGAATGAGTTAATGAATGTAATAATTAATTTATCAATAATCTAATATTATCAAAGAAACTACATTTGAATGAATGGTGAATAAAAAAATGAAGGATAAATAAACAAATGAGCGACCGAGTGAATGAATGAGTGATAACAACAAAACGATAAACACACAAAAGAACGAATATTTTGCAGTATGTACGTGTTTTTTCTCTGAATTTATCTCAATTCTTAATCTTGTCTTTATATTTTACAGGTCCAGACACTGAATAGCATAGTACACGCTCCCAAACCTGGCGTCCACGGGGAGAAGGCGACAAGGTAAAGTCATTTACAGTGTCTGACACGTGTGGGTGAGATGGACATGTCGCCATGACATCAGGGAGGCTGGCAGGTGATGCGGCTGGCACTAAAGGATGCTCCTGGAGGTGTGAGGATGTTAATCCTGTAATACAGGGTCCGGGCTGCTGAAGCTGCTCCGTCACCAGGGACAACCACCTCTCTACATCTTCACTGTCCTCCAGGACAAAGTCACAGGGGTCATATATCCCACAAAGGATGAAAATAATGAAAATAAATGGGACATTTCTCACATAATTCTCTCCAGCATAACGTACAATGGACTTATCCAATAAATGGAATCCATCTGCTAAATTATAAAAAATCTAATTTGTCTACGTGTAGGATAAAGGCCGAGGAGGTCTACATTCTTAGCTGTGGCAAAGGCCGAGGCCTAAAGCCGAGGCCTAAGGCCGAGGCCTTTGCCACAGCTAAGAATGTAGAGCTCTCAGGATTTTAACTGACTTAAAACACATCCGACCATAATAGGTATCCCTCATAATCAACCGCTCGTTCACACTTGGCTGATTATAGTACCATAGGCCTACGATGATAGTTGGTCTGTCTTGATGAACAATTAATCTCCATTCCTGGCTTAGAATGTAGTGGTCGGACAAAGAAAATAATGTTGTATGGTGAGTTTTAATATATTATATACGTCTATTGCATGCTATATTATATACGTCTATTGCATGCTATTCACATGATATATTCACTGATTTAACCCCAAAAATGATAAGTAATAATATATTATTTTCCGCTTCCGCGACACAAAACTTCAAATAGATAAAAAATACTTACACTTGTACAAATTGACTCAAATCATAATTTTGCCAATAGAGCCAATTTAAAGCTCATTACGCCCTCAATTGTTTTCGTTTAAATGACACATGGCTAAAACAAGCTATAGATGTGACTAGCTGTTAATAACACTGTGCTAATTGTCCACCTCATTACTTTGGAATTATTTGGACATCTGAAATGATCTAGGTTAATAATACAATTTTGACATCCGTATAATTATGTATCTATTATGCCATCGAGATTTAACTGTATGGTACACAGCTCGGTATATAGTATAGTGTTTCTCTCGCGCTTTCATTTATCCTAAATTTTGATCAATCAATCATTTCTCTGTACAGACAATTGAGTTATATGTACTGCACATGGAATACATTCATAAGTATGCGTAAAACAAAATATTATAAATATACATAAAAAATGATGAGATACATAATATATACAATAACGTAATCTGGTAATAGCAAATTTGTAAAATATGCAGTGTATACACATAACAGTATAAGCAAATCTTCCCGTATTTCTGACATGGCAAAATTTGAAGGAAATCTGTTCAGAATTGACTGATAAATCGACGATTCCTTATGCATTTGGGCGTAGGTATTATGACGCCACTCTCACAGTGTCATCATAATCAGAATCTGATCAGACCAAGCTGACCAGTGGCGTCACCGATGACGTCAAACACTGGCCGCTGGCGTCAGTGCCAGGTTCAGATTGCAACGTAATGACGTCACCATGTTAGTCATTAGAACCTGAGACACACTGAAGTTATAGTCAGAAATGTGGCCATTGTAAACTAAGGCCGATTATGTGGGGCGGCTTTAATTCGGCCCAGAGGGGAATGTGACCTACACAGTGACCTTGGTAATAGATACAGTGTGAGTGAGGTAGGTCTACATGACCTCATTCACGCCTCACCATACATTCCCGTGTAGTCTCGCCCTGTTCCCGTGTAGTCTCGCCCTGTTCCCGTGTAGCCTCTTCGTGTTCTCACGCTGTCAGCTCAGCCCGCCACAGGTGAAACACTACTTCCGGAAAACCACTGATTGGCTGGCTTACACTCAGCCGGCGGGAGACGCTGACTCAGTGCTGGATTTACGCTGGGCCAACGTCGAAGACGTTGGCCCAGCGTAAATCCTGCATTAATCCATCATATCCGGCTAAATCAGAGGGCGGTGTCGCCTCTAGTGGGGTTTGATTATCTATGGGAGTGTTGCTGTGGCTCAGAATCATCTGTGGAACGTGGTGGCTGCTTCTTGGATGCTGTTGTTGATGTGGCTGTTGCTATTGCTGGTCGCTGCGACGGCTTCACGAGCTGACGCTGGTCCATACATTTTAAACTAAGGGTGTCAATTCTATATTCGCGATGCATGTAAAAAATGTTCTATTTCTAGTTATTTTGTACGTTTTAGTTTACCTACTATTTCATACTATGGAGCTGTTGCTGTGGCTCAGAATATGTGGAACTTGGTGGCTGCTTATTGGTTGATATTTCTGGTCAATGTATCGAGTTGCTGTTGTTGGTTGCTATTGCTGTTGCTGGTCGCTGCGACAGCTTCACGAGCTAACGCTGGCCCATGCATTTTAAACTAATGGTGTAAATTCTATAATAGCGATATCAGCACTGTATGGGTACATGAATGCATTTTAATAACGTACCACTAATAATTTATATACCCAGAATTCTGTACGGATATTATATGGTAAAACAATTGATTTAATTTGAATTTATCTGGTCAGACTGGCTGTATCCCAGGAAACACGAGGCATTCACCACATGCCGTTTCAATGTTGGTCCACCGTTTTCGCCGCTGGCCCAACATTGAATCGACATTGAGTGAATGATCCGTGTTTTCTGGGTATCTAGTCGCTGTATCTGGTCGCTGTTGCTGGTTGCTGCTGCTGTTGTTTTGCTGTTGGTTGTCGCAATTGTTTTTCGCGGTGGGTCTGTGGTTCTTGCTTAGTAGATCAGTGGACTATTGACTGAGGTGGACATCTCTCCTATCTGTCATCAGGCATTCACCACATGCCGTTTTAGTGTTGGTCCACCGTCTTCGACGCTGGCCCAACATTGAATGGACATTGGGTGAATGCCCCGTCTTTTCTGGGTATCTGGGTGGCGTTTCACTAAGCGATCTTTAAGGCAAAAATGATCCTTAAAACTCCAAATCCTCCTTAAATAAAGATTTATCCTTAGTTAAAGATTTGACTGTTTCACGAACGGCCTTTAAGGAGTGATCTTGAAGTCACCCATTTCACTAGAGATCTTTAAGGCGAAATCTTTATTTATAAAGATGAGTTTTAAAGAGTGGTCTGGGGCACTCTTAAAACAGTTAAAGACGATCTTTAACATATGTTTATTCATGAATTTGACTCTGTATTTTATCATTCGAGTAGAAAACGACAGCGCATCAATGATCAAAGGTGTAGCCTAAACAGATGTTATATTTTGTCTTGAATTAATTGTTCGCTTTACTCACAGTTTGGCTGATTATCTTCAACATTGATGTAGGCTACTCTAGGCCTACTGTATACCTTTTCAACTCTAGAATAAATGTCTATAGAGACCTAGAATACTTGATTCTAACCTGAACTTAACAAAGCCTTGGTTATGTGGCGGGAGCTGGTAGATATATAGGCCTAGTATACCTACCCATACATTGTACAAGTTCCGTGTGTGTACAATAATGTGTAGTCTAAGCCTACATGATGTACTATCTGCTGGTGTTGGTGAAATATACCATAGGCCCTATATCAGTATATCATAGAGGCAGGCGACATTCTTGGTTGCCATTCTCCCAGAGGCTATACAATATAGGCCTAGGTGAATAACATTATAGGCGTGGCACGTTTTAAAGTCATACTAATATAACCTAGGCCTATAATTATATCTATAATTTCACCAGGTAGGCGTCAATATCTTTTTCATCAATATACCCTATGCTCTTGTCCTGTCACGGTTTGACGCACTGTCTAACGAGATTGATATCAATTTACAGTTATTCAACTTAATCTGAATATAATTATGCCTAGAGTGTCGACATAACGTTATTTATTATTATATTTTATATATCCTTCATATTATTATCTAAAAACTTGACTGACTTAATTATATTTATAAACAAAGAACGTAGTCCTACCGGTAGTAGTTCATTATTCTATAGATGGTAGACTACACGTGCTCTGGTGAATGTCTACAAAACAATGATGTCATGCAGCTGTCGGCAGATTGGTCAAAAACAACGGATGTTGTGGTGTATCGTGCGATATGATGACCTTGCATAAATTATTTGGCACTTGGCGATAAAGATTAGTATATAAGGTAAAGATCGCGTTAGTGAAACGGTCGGACAGAAAGATCTTTAGAACACTGGATGATCTTTAGTCTAAGGATATTCTTGCCTAAAGATCAGTGAATGTTGGTGAAATGGCCCCCTGGGTGGCGTTTCACTAAGCGATCTTTAAGGCAAAAATGATTTTTAAAACGCCAAATCCTCCTTAAATAAAGATTTATCCTTAATTAAAGATTTGACTGTTTCACAAACGATCATTAAGGAGTGTTCTTTAAGTCAGCCGTTTCACTAAAGATTTTTAAGGCGAAATCTTTAATTATAAAGATGAGATTTAAAGAGTGGTCGGGGGCACTCTTTAAACAGTTAGAGACGATCTTTAACATAATGTTTATTCATGAATTTGACTCTGTATTTTATCATTTGTGTAGAAAACGACAGCGCATCAATGATCAAAGTTGTAGGCCTAAACAGATGTTATATTTTTTCTTGAATTTAATATTCCTTTTACTCACAGTCTCGCTGATTATCTTTAACACTGATGTAGGTTAGTCTAGGCCCTGGTTAGGGCCTATACCTTTTTAACTCAAATGTCTATAGCGACCAAGAATACTTGATTCCAACCTAACCTAAATAAAGCTTTGGTTTTGTGGCGGTAGCTGATAGATATATATGCCTAGTATATCTACCCAGACATTGTACAAGTTCCGTGTGTGTACAATAATAAATGTGTAGTCTATGCCTAGATGGTGGGGTATCTGCTGGTAGGTGAAATATACTATAGGCCCTATCTCATAGAGGCAGGCGACATGCTTGGTTGCCTTTCTCCCAGATGCTATACAATATAGGCCTAGGCAAATTTCATTAGAGGAGTGGCACGTTGTTAAGCAAGGCTAAACTAGGCCTATCATTAAATCTATAATTTCACCAGGTAGGCGTCGATATCTTCATGTTTACCAATCGGCCTACCCTGTGCTCTTGTCCTGTCACGGTCTGACGCACGGTCTAACAAGATTGATATACATTTACTGTTATTCAACTTGATCTGAATATAATTAGGCCTAAAGTGTCGACATTCAGTTATTTATTATTATATTTTATATATCTTTAATATTATTATCTAAAATCTTGACTGACTTAATTACACTTGTAAACAAAGAAACGATGCCTACCGGTAGTGGTTCATTATACTATGGTAGACTACACGTGCTCCGGTGAATGTTTACAAAACAATGATGTCATCCAGCTGTCGGCAGATTGGTCAAAAACAACGGATGTTGTGGTGTTTCGTGCGATATGATGATCGTGCATAAATTATTTGGCACTTGGCGATAAAGATTAAAATATAAGGTAAAGATCGCGTTAGTGAAACGGTCAGACAGAAAGATCTTTAGAACACTGGATGATCTTTAGTCTAAGGATATTCTTGCCTAAAGATCAGTGAATGTTAGTGAAATGGCCCCCTGGCCGCTGTTGCTGGTTGCTGCTGCTGTTGTTTTGCTGTTGTTTGTCGCAGTTGTTTCCCGCGGTGGGTCTGTGGTTCTTGCTGAGTAGATCAGTGGACTGGAGTGGACATCTCTCTTATCATGGCTTCCCGCCGTGGCTCATTCGGTTTGTTGTGGTTCGTAATCTAGTATCGGGTTTATTCGATCAGTCGTATGTAATCGTGGTTTTTAATATGAAGTGTTCTGGGTGGCGTTTCACTAAGCGATCTTTAAGGCAAAAATGATCTTTAAAACGCCAAACCCTCCTTAAATAAAGATTTGTCCTTAATTAAAGATTTGACTGTTTCACAAACGATCATTAAGGAGTGTTCTTTAAGTCAGCCGTTTCACTAAAGATTTTTAAGGCGAAATCTTTAATTATAAAGATGAGATTTAAAGAGTGGTCGGGGCACTCTTTAAACAGTTAAATACGATCTTTAACATGATGTTTATTCATGAATTTGACTCTGTATTTTATCATTTGTGTAGAAAACGACAGCGCATCAATGATCAAAGTTGTAAGCCTAATAAGATGTTATATTTTTTCTTGAATTAATCACTCCTTTTACTTAGCTTCGCTGATTATCTTCAACATTGATGTAGGTTACTCTAGGGCCACTGTTTAGGGCCTATACCTTTTCAACTCTAGAATAAATGTCTATAGCGACCAAGACTACTTGATTCCAACCTAACCTAAACAACGCTTTGGCTGTGTGGCGGTAGCTGGTAGATAGGCCTAGTATACCTACTTACACATTGTACAAGTTCCGTGTGTGTACAATAATGTGTATTCTATGCCTACATGGTGCGGTATCTGCTGGTAGGTGAAATATACTATAGGCCCTATCTCATAGAGGCAGGCGACATGCTTGCATGGTTGCCTTTCTCCCAGATGCTATACAATATAAGCCTGGGTAAATTACATTATAGGGGTGGCACGTTGTAAAATTAGGCTAGGCTTATAATTAAATTTATAATTTTAGTAGGTAGGCGTCGATATCTTCATGTTTACCAATATGCCTATACCCTATGCTCTTGTCCTGTCCACGGTGTGAGCACTGTCTAACGAGATTGATATAAATTTACTGTTATTCAACTTGATCTGAATAAAATTAGGCCTAGAGTGTTGACATTGCGTTATTTATTATCATATTTTATATATCTTTAATATTATTATCTAAAAACTTGACTGACTTAATTACATTTATAAACAAAGAACCTAGGCCTACGGGTAGTGGTTCATTATTCTATAGTAGACTACACGTGCTCCGGTGAATGTTTACAAAACAATGATGTCATCCCGCTGCCGGCAGATTGGTTAAAAACAACGGATGTTGTGGTGTATCGTGCGATATGGTGATCGTGCATAAATTATTTAGCACTTGGCGATAAAGATTAAGACATAAGGTAAAGATCGCGTTAGTGAAACGGTCACACAGAAAGATCTTTAGAACACAGGATGATCTTTAGTCTAAGGATATTCTTGCCTAAAGTTCAGTGAATGTTGGTGAAATGGCCCCCTGGGTGGCGTTTCACTAAGCGATCTTTAAGGCAAAAATGATTTTTAAAACGCCAAATCCTCCTTAAGTAAAGATTTATCCTTAATTAATGATTTGACTGTTTCACAAACGATCATTAAGGAGTGTTCTTTAAGTCAGCCGTTTCACTAAAGATTTTTAAGGCGAAATCTTTAATTATAAAGATGAGATTTAAAGAGTGGTCGGGGGCACTCTTTAAACAGTTAGAGACGATCTTTAACATAATGTTTATTCATGAATTTGACTCTGTATTTTATCATTTGTGTAGAAAACGACAGCGCATCAATGATCAAAGTTGTAGGCCTAAACAGATGTTATATTTTTTCTTGAATTTAATATTCCTTTTACTCACAGTCTCGCTGATTATCTTTAACACTGATGTAGGTTAGTCTAGGCCCTGGTTAGGGCCTATACCTTTTTAACTCAAATGTCTATAGCGACCAAGAATACTTGATTCCAACCTAACCTAAATAAAGCTTTGGTTTTGTGGCGGTAGCTGATAGATATATATGCCTAGTATATCTACCCAGACATTGTACAAGTTCCGTGTGTGTACAATAATAAATGTGTAGTCTATGCCTAGATGGTGGGGTATCTGCTGGTAGGTGAAATATACTATAGGCCCTATCTCATAGAGGCAGGCGACATGCTTGGTTGCCTTTCTCCCAGATGCTATACAATATAGGCCTAGGCAAATTTCATTAGAGGAGTGGCACGTTGTTAAGCAAGGCTAAACTAGGCCTATCATTAAATCTATAATTTCACCAGGTAGGCGTCGATATCTTCATGTTTACCAATCGGCCTACCCTGTGCTCTTGTCCTGTCACGGTCTGACGCACGGTCTAACAAGATTGATATACATTTACTGTTATTCAACTTGATCTGAATATAATTAGGCCTAAAGTGTCGACATTCAGTTATTTATTATTATATTTTATATATCTTTAATATTATTATCTAAAATCTTGACTGACTTAATTACACTTGTAAACAAAGAAACGATGCCTACCGGTAGTGGTTCATTATACTATGGTAGACTACACGTGCTCCGGTGAATGTTTACAAAACAATGATGTCATCCAGCTGTCGGCAGATTGGTCAAAAACAACGGATGTTGTGGTGTTTCGTGCGATATGATGATCGTGCATAAATTATTTGGCACTTGGCGATAAAGATTAAAATATTAGGTAAAGATCGCGTTAGTGAAACGGTCAGACAGAAAGATCTTTAGAACACTGGATGATCTTTAGTCTAAGGATATTCTTGCCTAAAGATCAGTGAATGTTAGTGAAATGGCCCCCTGGCCGCTGTTGCTGGTTGCTGCTGCTGTTGTTTTGCTGTTGTTTGTCGCAGTTGTTTTCCGCGGTGGGTCTGTGGTTCTTGCTGAGTAGATCAGTGGACTGGAGTGGACATCTCTCTTATCATGGCTTCCCGCCGTGGCTCATTCGGTTTGTTGTGGTTCGTAATCTAGTATCGGGTTTATTCGATCAGTCGTATGTAATCGTGGTTTTTAATATGAAGTGTTCTGGGTGGCGTTTCACTAAGCGATCTTTAAGGCAAAAATGATCTTTAAAACGCCAAACCCTCCTTAAATAAAGATTTGTCCTTAATTAAAGATTTGACTGTTTCACAAACGATCATTAAGGAGTGTTCTTTAAGTCAGCCGTTTCACTAAAGATTTTTAAGGCGAAATCTTTAATTATAAAGATGAGATTTAAAGAGTGGTCGGGGCACTCTTTAAACAGTTAAATACGATCTTTAACATGATGTTTATTCATGAATTTGACTCTGTATTTTATCATTTGTGTAGAAAACGACAGCGCATCAATGATCAAAGTTGTAAGCCTAATAAGATGTTATATTTTTTCTTGAATTAATCACTCCTTTTACTTAGCTTCGCTGATTATCTTCAACATTGATGTAGGTTACTCTAGGGCCACTGTTTAGGGCCTATACCTTTTCAACTCTAGAATAAATGTCTATAGCGACCAAGACTACTTGATTCCAACCTAACCTAAACAACGCTTTGGCTGTGTGGCGGTAGCTGGTAGATAGGCCTAGTATACCTACTTACACATTGTACAAGTTCCGTGTGTGTACAATAATGTGTATTCTATGCCTACATGGTGCGGTATCTGCTGGTAGGTGAAATATACTATAGGCCCTATCTCATAGAGGCAGGCGACATGCTTGCATGGTTGCCTTTCTCCCAGATGCTATACAATATAAGCCTGGGTAAATTACATTATAGGGGTGGCACGTTGTAAAATTAGGCTAGGCTTATAATTAAATTTATAATTTTAGTAGGTAGGCGTCGATATCTTCATGTTTACCAATATGCCTATACCCTATGCTCTTGTCCTGTCCACGGTGTGAGCACTGTCTAACGAGATTGATATAAATTTACTGTTATTCAACTTGATCTGAATAAAATTAGGCCTAGAGTGTTGACATTGCGTTATTTATTATCATATTTTATATATCTTTAATATTATTATCTAAAAACTTGACTGACTTAATTACATTTATAAACAAAGAACCTAGGCCTACGGGTAGTGGTTCATTATTCTATAGTAGACTACACGTGCTCCGGTGAATGTTTACAAAACAATGATGTCATCCCGCTGCCGGCAGATTGGTTAAAAACAACGGATGTTGTGGTGTATCGTGCGATATGGTGATCGTGCATAAATTATTTAGCACTTGGCGATAAAGATTAAGACATAAGGTAAAGATCGCGTTAGTGAAACGGTCACACAGAAAGATCTTTAGAACACAGGATGATCTTTAGTCTAAGGATATTCTTGCCTAAAGTTCAGTGAATGTTGGTGAAATGGCCCCCTGGGTGGCGTTTCACTAAGCGATCTTTAAGGCAAAAATGATTTTTAAAACGCCAAATCCTCCTTAAATAAAGATTTATCCTTAATTAATGATTTGACTGTTTCACAAACGATCATTAAGGAGTGTTCTTTAAGTCAGCCGTTTCACTAAATATTTTTAAGGCGAAATCTTTAATTATAAAGATGAGATTTAAAGAGTGGTCGGGGGCACTCTTTAAACAGTTAGAGACGATCTTTAACATAATGTTTATTCATGAATTTGACTCTGTATTTTATCATTTGTGTAGAAAACGACAGCGCATCAATGATCAAAGTTGTAGGCCTAAACAGATGTTATATTTTTTCTTGAATTTAATATTCCTTTTACTCACAGTCTCGCTGATTATCTTTAACACTGATGTAGGTTAGTCTAGGCCCTGGTTAGGGCCTATACCTTTTTAACTCAAATGTCTATAGCGACCAAGAATACTTGATTCCAACCTAACCTAAATAAAGCTTTGGTTTTGTGGCGGTAGCTGATAGATATATATGCCTAGTATATCTACCCAGACATTGTACAAGTTCCGTGTGTGTACAATAATAAATGTGTAGTCTATGCCTAGATGGTGGGGTATCTGCTGGTAGGTGAAATATACTATAGGCCCTATCTCATAGAGGCAGGCGACATGCTTGGTTGCCTTTCTCCCAGATGCTATACAATATAGGCCTAGGCAAATTTCATTAGAGGAGTGGCACGTTGTTAAGCAAGGCTAAACTAGGCCTATCATTAAATCTATAATTTCACCAGGTAGGCGTCGATATCTTCATGTTTACCAATCGGCCTACCCTGTGCTCTTGTCCTGTCACGGTCTGACGCACGGTCTAACAAGATTGATATACATTTACTGTTATTCAACTTGATCTGAATATAATTAGGCCTAAAGTGTCGACATTCAATTATTTATTATTATATTTTATATATCTTTAATATTATTATCTAAAATCTTGACTGACTTAATTACACTTGTAAACAAAGAAACGATGCCTACCGGTAGTGGTTCATTATACTATGGTAGACTACACGTGCTCCGGTGAATGTTTACAAAACAATGATGTCATCCAGCTGTCGGCAGATTGGTCAAAAACAACGGATGTTGTGGTGTTTCGTGCGATATGATGATCGTGCATAAATTATTTGGCACTTGGCGATAAAGATTAAAATATTAGGTAAAGATCGCGTTAGTGAAACGGTCAGACAGAAAGATCTTTAGAACACTGGATGATCTTTAGTCTAAGGATATTCTTGCCTAAAGATCAGTGAATGTTAGTGAAATGGCCCCCTGGCCGCTGTTGCTGGTTGCTGCTGCTGTTGTTTTGCTGTTGTTTGTCGCAGTTGTTTTCCGCGGTGGGTCTGTGGTTCTTGCTGAGTAGATCAGTGGACTGGAGTGGACATCTCTCTTATCATGGCTTCCCGCCGTGGCTCATTCGGTTTGTTGTGGTTCGTAATCTAGTATCGGGTTTATTCGATCAGTCATATGTAATCGTGGTTTTTAATATGAAGTGTTCTGGGTGGCGTTTCACTAAGCGATCTTTAAGGCAAAAATGATCTTTAAAACGCCAAACCCTCCTTAAATAAAGATTTGTCCTTAATTAAAGATTTGACTGTTTCACAAACGATCATTAAGGAGTGTTCTTTAAGTCAGCCGTTTCACTAAAGATTTTTAAGGCGAAATCTTTAATTATAAAGATGAGATTTAAAGAGTGGTCGGGGCACTCTTTAAACAGTTAAATACGATCTTTAACATGATGTTTATTCATGAATTTGACTCTGTATTTTATCATTTGTGTAGAAAACGACAGCGCATCAATGATCAAAGTTGTAAGCCTAATAAGATGTTATATTTTTTCTTGAATTAATCACTCCTTTTACTTAGCTTCGCTGATTATCTTCAACATTGATGTAGGTTACTCTAGGGCCACTGTTTAGGGCCTATACCTTTTCAACTCTAGAATAAATGTCTATAGCGACCAAGACTACTTGATTCCAACCTAACCTAAACAACGCTTTGGCTGTGTGGCGGTAGCTGGTAGATAGGCCTAGTATACCTACTTACACATTGTACAAGTTCCGTGTGTGTACAATAATGTGTATTCTATGCCTACATGGTGCGGTATCTGCTGGTAGGTGAAATATACTATAGGCCCTATCTCATAGAGGCAGGCGACATGCTTGCATGGTTGCCTTTCTCCCAGATGCTATACAATATAAGCCTGGGTAAATTACATTATAGGGGTGGCACGTTGTAAAATTAGGCTAGGCTTATAATTAAATTTATAATTTTAGTAGGTAGGCGTCGATATCTTCATGTTTACCAATATGCCTATACCCTATGCTCTTGTCCTGTCCACGGTGTGACGCACTGTCTAACGAGATTGATATAAATTTACTGTTATTCAACTTGATCTGAATAAAATTAGGCCTAGAGTGTTGACATTGCGTTATTTATTATCATATTTTATATATCTTTAATATTATTATCTAAAAACTTGACTGACTTAATTACATTTATAAACAAAGAACCTAGGCCTACGGGTAGTGGTTCATTATTCTATAGTAGACTACACGTGCTCCGGTGAATGTTTACAAAACAATGATGTCATCCCGCTGCCGGCAGATTGGTTAAAAACAACGGATGTTGTGGTGTATCGTGCGATATGGTGATCGTGCATAAATTATTTAGCACTTGGCGATAAAGATTAAGACATAAGGTAAAGATCGCGTTAGTGAAACGGTCACACAGAAAGATCTTTAGAACACAGGATGATCTTTAGTCTAAGGATATTCTTGCCTAAAGTTCAGTGAATGTTAGTGAAATGGCCCCCAGGACTCTTTAAAGATTAGGATATTGCAGTGCTGCTTATGTTATTTGGCTTTAATATGGTATCGCAAGAAGAATTATCAAACTCTTTTCATGAGAATAGGACAGTCCAGACTGTGGGCTTCTTCTTGTTGCTGTCTTGCCACAATGATCATATACAAAAAGAAAAAATACATTTATATTGACTGTCTGACGGACTGACTGACTCATTCACTAACTGTCTAAATCACTCACTCACTCACTCACTCACTCACTCACTCACTCACTCACTCACTCACTCACTCACTCACTCACTCACTCACTCACTCACTCACTCACTCACTCACTCACTCACTCACTCACTCACTCACTGAGGGTGGACACATCTCTTGCCCCTGTCGAGGCAGCCAACAAAAACCCATTAAACAAGGGATTTAGACATAACATAGGCTTAATGCTGGCCCACCGTCCGCGACGCTGGGCCAGCATTAGGGCTATATTGGGTCAACGTATTGTGTTTTGTCCTATGTGTGCCCTTGTCACGTCTCTGTCCTGACTGTGGGCGGTCTAGGTTCACGTCTCTGTCCTGACTGTGGACAGGCTAGGTTAACCTCTGTCATTACCACGCTCTCGTCTCACTCCCTCACGTCCCACATTCCTGTCATTGCCGAGGTTTGTTCTGGCATTGCTCTGGCAGACCTGTACCAGCACTAGGTGTAAGGTGGGAGTCGTGGATTTCTATATTCATCTTACAGAATTATTTCCGTGGATTTCTAAATTGATCCTACATAATTATTTCCAAACATTTGGACATCGTTTTTTAACATGGCAGTGAATGGATCCAAAAAAATGTCCACAATAACACTATTGACGCTGGAATATGTTGTATCAAAACTGAGATCAAAGCGGTTTTTTTCAATTTAAAATCATAAAATCATGATATCATAAGTCAGCTTTTTCCGCTTTATTTGAATGCCTATAGATGTTTACGGCCATTATTCTTCAGTGTGGGAACCGACTATATAGACGTCAGAATCTGACGTCTGCAGACGTGCGATTCTGACGTCAGCGGAAAACTAACTGAAGACGCGTATATGAAGGTAGTATGTTGCTGATTCTATTAAAACTATTATTGAAATGAGTAAACCCTAAAGCCCAATAACGTTTTTTACAGGCGCAATCTGTAGCTGCAACCTTCAGTTTTAGTGCCATTGGGGCTACAGCACGACCAGGGAGAGAGACGCTGCTAGCCGCTTGACACGTCCCTCTGACCCGCTCCAACACAGAGTGGTTCAGTCAGCTGTCACTAGAGGTAGCTAGCTATCAGTGTTGGCAGGGCAATGGTACTTAAGGTGCGTGGAGGAGTGAATATTGCTTTAAGTCGCTTTCTCCAGAATCATGGCAATATCGCGACAGAAGAAAGCTGTGTCTTATCGAGTGCCTTCAAGGGTTTTTTATATTGTGAAATATCATAGACATCCATGCACACTCCAGGTTTTGATCAGTTTATAGCAGTGTTTATTCCTAACCCAGAGGTGATTAAGGGGTTTTGTCAAGTTAAACAAATCCAAAAATTCTAGAAAAATACGGATTTTATTTTTTGGGAGCATGTACACAACAAAAAACAACACAAACATAAAAAAAAAAAAAAAAAAAAAAAAAAATCCGATTTGTCGTTTGACCCACCCACCCACTTCCGATTTTTTCTTGGATTTTTTTTATTTATTTTAACTTGACAAAACCCCTAAGGCTGACAAGCTGTTGGTAATCAGCCAGCACAAATCATTGACCTAATTCTGGTTTAATGTTGGTCCAGCGTTGTAGACCTTGAGCCAACATTAAACCAGCATTGGTTGAACATTGACCTAATGCTGGTTTAACCTTTACAGTGCGCGGATCGACATTAGTCGTCATAATCTGACGTCTGTAGACGTCAGATTCTGACGACTAAAGTTGATCCCCGCACTGTAAGAGTAAACATATTTCTAATGACCGTAGACCCATAACATAGAATCAGAAAGAACTAACTAACTCATTTCTGATGATTTCAAGGTAAAAAACCCCTATGGTTGCGATGTTTTTATTTTAATTAATTCAGCGCTTAAAGAGTAGAAATATTTCTAATGACCGTAGACCCATAACATAGGTATTCAAATGAATCGGGAAAAGCTAACTAAGACATATATGATGATTTCAAGGTGAAAAAACCCTTTGGTTGCGATGCTTTTTCACGCTTTAATTGTTAATGCTCAGCTAATTTGGTGGACACACATTAACCCAGCATTGGTGCAACGTCTCGTGTCTGCTGGTCTTCTAGCATCAAGTGATGTATGAAGGTCAATAAGGTGTAGCAGACCACTAAAAGAAGCTGTGACCTTCAGGAACTAAATGAAAAACACCATCTGCGCAACCTTATATGGAATGCTCTACAGCAGTAATAACATACGGTGTAGTATACCACTAGAAGAAGCTGTGACCTTCAGGAACTAAAAGAAAAAACACAATCTGGGCAACCTTATATATAATGCTCCAAAGCAGCAATAACATTAACCACAAGAGTTCTGTGGTTCGATGTGTGCAATAGTCTTATGGTTCGATGAGTGAGGTATTATACGTGGGAAAATATGGAAGCCAATGCCTACAAGAAAAACAGTGATATCACACCACCAATTATGCAATAACAATAGATGTATTAAATACCAATGTGCTTCAGATATCAATCATAAGTCAAATTAGTAATTGTTTATACATCATCACCAACGTAATCTCAGGCTAACGTCAAGGTGGTAACCAACACAATACTGTAACCACCCCCGAAATCAAGCAGCTGGTGACCAACACAATACTGTAACCACCGCAGAAATCAAGCTGGTAATCAACACAATAGAGTAACCACTTTTAAAATCAAGCAGCTGACTAACACAATAATGTAACCACCCCTAAAATCAAGCAGTTGACCAACACCATAATGTAACCACCCCTAACATTAAGCAGCTGACTAACACAATAATGTAACCACCCCTAACATTAAGCAGCTGACTAACACAATAATGTAACCACCCCTAAAATTAGGCAGCTGACCAACACAATAATGTAACCACCCCTAAAATCAAGAAGTTGACCAACACAATAATGTAAAAAACCCTCAAATAAAGATGGTGACCAACACAATAATGTCACCACACCTAAAATCAAGCAGTTTACCAACACAATAATGTAACCACCCCTCAAATCAAGGTGGCGACCAACACAATAATGTAACCACCCCTCAAATCAAGGTGGTGACCAACACAATAATGTAACCACCCCTCAAATCAAGGTGGTGACAAATACAATGATGTAACCAACCCTCAAGTCAAGGTGGTGACCAACACAATACAGTAAGCACCCCTCAAACCAAGCAGCTGACCAACACAATAATGTAACCACCCCTCAAATCAAGGTGCTGACCAACACAATACTGTAACCACCCCTAAAATGAAGCTGCAGACCAACACAATACTGTAACCACCTCTGAAAGCAAGCTGGTGACCAACACAATAATGTAAGCATCCATAAAATGAAGCTGGTAACCAACACAATACTGTAACCACCCCTGAAATCAAGCTGGTGACCAACACAATACTGTAATCACCTTTGAAATCAAGCTGGGGACCAACGCAAAAATGTGACAATCCCTAAAATCAAGTCGGTAACCAACACAATAATGTGACCACCCCTAAAATTAAGCAGCTGACCAACAAAATAATGTAACCACCCCTCAAAGCAAGGTGCTGACCAACATAATACTGTAACCATCCCTCAAACCAAGGTGGTGACCAACACAATACTGCAACCACACCTGAAATCAAGCTGGGGGACCAACACAATACTGTTACCACCCCTAAAATGAAGCTGGTGACAAACACAATACTGTAAATACCTCTGAAATCAAGCTTGTGACCAACACAATAATGTAAAAACCCGTGAAATCAAGCTGGTGACCAACACAATAATTTACCCACCCCTAAAAACAAGCTGGTAACCAACACAATACTGTAACCACCACTGAAATCAAGGTGGTGACCAACACAATACTGCAACCACACCTGAAATCAAGCTGGGGGACCAACACAATACTGTTACCACCCCTAAAATGAAGCTGGTGACAAACACAATACTGTAAATACCTCTGAAATCAAGCTTGTGACCAACACAATAATGTAACAACCCGTGAAATCAAGCTGGTGACCAACACAATAATTTAACCACCCCTAAAATCAAGCTGGTGACCAACACAATACTGTAACCAGTCACTACAAATCAATAATACAAGTAACGCTAAGCATACCACGGTAATCTAATCCACACAGAAAACTAAGCCAACACAATGCCACCACCAAGCCATGATATTCTTAAGACACGTCCAGAACCAAGTTTATGATAACCATAAAGTTTATGATAGTCCTAAAGTTTATGATAGTCCTCAATTTATCTTATTTAATTTTTCAAGAATTTCAGGTTGTGTCTCGCTACCACGACTCACAACAATAATTATTATTCATATTTGCTTAGTTTGAGATCAATCTTTTACAAATTTTGATCTTTAAACACTCATTCTTTTCTAATACCTGTGATTTAACTTGGTAATTAAACAGATTATATTGTTAGACATAGCCAATCTGGTAATAACCAAAATACCAAGGCAACTTAACGATGATACACTTTACAAACTTGGCTCACATGCGTCACTTTGGTGAGTTAAAAATAGGCTTGACATTCAGCATGTTCAGAAACTGGCAAAATAGCACACCTAACCAAAAACAAGGCGTGTCCTCCGTTATCTGGGAAAATACCGTCTGCAAAATGCTCAGATGCATCAGCCGCGCTGTGTCCTTAGTGACTATCTGAGAAAATAGCATCTGCAGGACAACCACCATGAAGACAAATGATGGTATGCAGACCTCAGGAGACAAAGGCTGGCCTGTAGACCTCAGGCAAAGGCGAGAAGGGACAATTATGCAGGGCAAAGGCAAACAGCAGTAACTGCTTACTTTTAAAATCACAGTTACTGTTGTTTATCTTTGAATTATCCTACGAGGACAAACAGCTGTTTGACTTGTACAATATAATTGCTGGCACAACAAGCAAGAACGAGGAGAGACACACACAGAGCAAAAACAAAAAGCAGCAACTGATTATTGTAAACGTAGGCATATACTGTTATCTGCCCTATACGACATAATTGCTCCAACCACAGGCAAAGACGAAATACATGGAATATGGAAATGAGAGGCGCCGGCTGCGGAGCTACTCAAACAAATCATCACCAGAAGCGGAGTGTTGTCAAAATTGTCAGGCGTCTGGATCTTAAACTATTCTTCAGGTTTTACACGTGAAGACATGGACCATGGATCCAACTTTTTACCGTCATTATCTTTCCCCTGAGGGGAGGATTGCTGCAGTTGGCTTTGCTCTGGCAACGTTCTGTGTTTTGTAATTGCGCTGGTATTGCTTCAGATCTGGTATTGATGTGACATTGCTCTGATATCTTTACTCTGGCATTGGTCTGGTATTGTTCTGGTATTGTTCTGGCATTGGTCTGGCATTGCTCTGGCATTGCTCTGGTATTGTTCTGGCAATGCTCTGGCATTGTTCATTGCTCTGGCATTGTTCTGGTATTGTTCTGAAATTCCTCTTGTATTGTTCTGGCATTGTTCTGGCCTATGCTCTGGACTTGCTCTGTCATTACTCTGGCATTGCTCTGGTAAATCTCTGGCATTTCTCTGGTATTGTTCTGGTATAGTTCTGGCATTGTTCTGGTATTGTTCTGGCATTGGTCTGTCATTGTTCTTGAATTGCTCTGGCATCACTCTGGCATTGCTCAGACATTGTTCTGGTATTGTTCTGGCAATGCTCTGGCATTGCTCTGGTATTGCTCTGGTATTGCTCTGGTGTTGCTCTGGTATTGCTCTGGTATTGCTCTGGTATTGCTCTGGTATTGTTCTGGCAATGTTCTGGTATTGATCTGGTATTGCTCTGGTATTGATCTGGTATTGCTCTGGTATTGCTCAGGTATTGCTCTGGTATTGCTCCGGTATTGCTCTGGCATTGCTCTGGTATTGTTCTGGTATTGTTCTGGCATTGGTCTGACATTGGTCTGGTATTGCTCTGATATTGCTCTGGCATTGCTCTGGTATTGTTCTGGCAATGCTCTGGCATTGTTCATTGCTCTGGCATTGTTCTGGTATTGTTCTGAAATTCCTCTTGTATTGTTCTGGCATTGTTCTGGCCTATGCTCTGGACTTGCTCTGTCATTACTCTGGCATTGCTCTGGTAAATCTCTGGCATTTCTCTGGTATTGTTCTGGTATAGCTCTGGCATTGTTCTGGTATTGTTCTGGCATTGGTCTGTCATTGTTCTTGAATTGCTCTGGCATCACTCTGGCATTGCTCAGACATTGTTCTGGTATTGTTCTGGCAATGCTCTGGCATTGCTCTGGTATTGCTCTGGTATTGCTCTGGTGTTGCTCTGGTATTGCTCTGGTATTGCTCTGGTATTGCTCTGGTATTGTTCTGGCAATGTTCTGGTATTGATCTGGTATTGCTCTGGTATTGATCTGGTATTGCTCTGGTATTGCTCAGGTATTGCTCTGGTATTGCTCCGGTATTGCTCTGGCATTGCTCTGGTATTGTTCTGGTATTGTTCTGGCATTGGTCTGGCATTGGTCTGGTATTGCTCTGATATTGCTCTGGTATTGCTCTGGTATTGCTCTGGTATTGTTATGGTATTGCTCTGGTATTGCTCTGGCATTGCTCTGGCATTGGTCTTGTATTGCTCTGGCATTGCTCTGGTATTGCTCTGGTATTGCTCTGGTATTGGTCTGGCATTGCTCTGGTATTGCTCTGGTATTGATCTGGCATTGCTCTGGCATTGTTCTGGTATTGCTCTGGTATTGCTCCGGCATTGCTCTGGCATTGCTCTGACATAGGTCAGGCATAGGTTTGGCATTGCTCTGGCATTGATCTGGTATTGCTCTGGTATTTTACTGGTATTGCTCTGGTATTGCTATGGCACTGTTCTGCTATTGTTCTGGCATTGCTTTGGTATTGCTCTGGCTTTGCCCTGGTATTGCTCTGGCATAGCTCTGGCATTGTTCTGGCATTGCTCCGGTATTGCTCTGGTATTGCTCTGGTATTGCTCTGGTATTGCTCTGGTATTGCTCTGGTATTGTTCTGGCAATGATCTGGCATTGATCCGGTATTGCTCTGGTATTGCTCAGGTATTGCTCTGGTATTGCTCAGGTATTGCTCTGGCATTGTTCTGGTATTGTTCTGGTATTGTTCTGGCATTGGTCTGGCATTGGTCTGGTATTGCTCTGATATTGCTCTGGTATTGCTCTGGTATTGCTCTGGTATTGTTATGGTATTGCTCTGGTATTGCTCTGGCATTGCTCTGGCATTGGTCTTGTATTGCTCTGGCATTGCTCTGGTATTGCTCTGGTATTGGTGTGGCATAGCTCTGGTATTGCTCTGGTATTGATCTGTCATTGCTCTGGCATTGTTCTGGTATTGCTCTGGTATTGCTCCGGCATTGCTCTGGCATTGCTCTGACATTGGTCAGGCATAGCTCTGGCATTGCTCTGGCATTGCTCTGGTATTGCTCTGGTATTGCTCTGGTATTGCTCAGGTATTGCTCTGGTATTGCTCTGGTATTGCTCTGGTATTGCTCCGGTATTGCTCTGGTATTGCTCTGATATTGCTCTGGTATTGTTCTGGCATGTTCTGGTATTGATCTGGCATTTCTCTGGTATTGAGGAGAGAGGGGACTTTGGCAGCGCTTGGCACGTGGCTCTGACCCGCTCTTACGCAGAGTGGTTCAGTCACTTGCCACTAGAGGTCGCTACCTATCAGTATCTGATGGTCAGTCGGTGATTAAGGTGGACAAGCTGCTGGTCATCTGATGGGCGTCACGTGCTGCATGAAGGTCAATAATAAAGGTCAATAACTACTAGGTGACCACTGGAAGAAGCTGGCCTAACATTCAGCCAGCGATGGATGAATACCTTGGGGGTGGTGGGCGTTGACCACTGGAAGAAGTTGTGGCCTTCAGTAACTAAATGAAGACCACCATCTGGGCACTCTATAGGGCTCAGTAACTACAGCTCCATGAATCAAACCCAGCACGTTGAAGTCGTTCACCCAACGCTGATTTGATGTTGGGCCAGCGTCGTAGACGGTGGGCCAACATCAATTCAGTATTAGGGTAGCATTGTGTTTGCTAGGATTTGACCACGAGACGATATGTTGATCTATTATTGGCTTGATGTCAGACCAACATTGTAGACGATGAACCAGCATTGAGCCAACATTTGTAAAATACATCTAGGTAGTAAAATTAAAGAAATACCAGCACAAGGTAAATCTAAACCATAAGGCAAAAAACCCCAACAAAATATAACAGCCAGGTCACTGATAACATTATTACCCTGTCGCACTACAGCGTATGAGCCAGTGTATGCTAACGTGTTGAAATATCTAACAGCCAGGTCACTAATAACATTATTACCCTGTCGCATTGAGCGTATGAGCCAGTGTATACTAACGTGTTAAAACGTCTAGCAGGCAGGTCACTGAAAACATTATTACCCTGTCACACTACAGCCCATGAGCCATTGTATGCTGATCTGTAAAAATGTCTAACAGCCAGGTCAATGACAACATTATGGCCCTGTCACACTACAACGTATGAGCCAGTGTATGCTAACGTGTTAAAACGTCTAACAGCCAGGTAACTGAAAACATTATTACCCTGTCACACTTCAACGTACGAGCCAGCGTGTGCTAGCGTGGTAAAACGTCTCTTATCTCGACTTCAGTTAATAAGTTTTGAAGAGACTATTAACGTTTAAAGAACATGCACATTGAGAAACGTTCTTTTAACTTGCCCTTGACGTGCTTGTGAGGAATGCTTAGCGTATACCCACTAGTCACTCGGACGTTGTTGCAACGTTGAATTAACGTCATTAACGTTGATTCAACATTGCAACAATGTCGTGTGTCCAGTGGGAACGAGTGTCCGTAGGTATTTATAGATCTTGCGCAGCGTCAGAGTTGCGTATGAATAACTAAACGAGCTTGTAACATGTCTAACGTATGCTAATCAATCAATGCTGTGTCTAGTAGTGGTTCTGACTTATCATCCTGTTTATCATCCTGACACAATGTTGGGTTGAGTTTGGATTATCGTCCAGGACGTTGGTCCAACTTCAACCCAAAATTGGTTAAACTTCTGGGGTTTGGCTGGGATATGACATTTAGTTCCCGGCGATATAAGCGATATACAAGCAGCGAGCACAATATGCCGATACAGTGTTGTTTCAATGCTGGGCCAGTGTCGCAGACGTTGGAACAGCATTAAAACATCATTATGTGAAGGCCCCATGATGGGTCTAAGGTATGACAACGTGCAACAGTGTGTAGCAAAATGCTTTAAACTTAAGAATGCATGACGTTCTCGACGTGTCCCAGCGTCCTGGCCAAGTGTTCTTCTTATGTAGACATGCGATGGCTTAAACGCTGTAGAGTGCCTGGGTCTCAAGGCGGCAACTAGCTAAACATCAACCACTAAGACTTGATCTATATGCTGTGAAACGCAGTGAGGTCACTCGGTGAAAATAAGGTCGTATAACACCCCCCCGCCATACTTCATTCTGTGAAACGCAGTGACGTCACTCGGTAAAAAAGGCTATATAAGACCCCTACCCCATACTTGAGATGGGCCCTGGTACAGTGGTTAAAGTTTCAAGTTTATTCATCTCACCATCCTCAGGTTCCCCTGGCCCAGTTTAGCTTATATGTGCACAAAGGTTGCCTAAAACCCCATTAATTTCATTTGATTTGTCTTACTGAGAAAATAACATCTGTAGGCCAACTACCATAGAGATAAGGGATGGCCTGTAGGCGTCACGCCTTCTGGAAATGATGGCAATATCGCAACAGAAGAAAGCTAGAAGTCCGGACGATGCCCGACATTTGTCGAATGAATTCAAGGGTTCTTTATAGTGCATGGTGCCGTTGGTAGAACTACATCCTCCAAGCCTTTGAACAATTTGGTACACTGTATATGCACAACCTCAATGACAAACATCCGACCCGGCAGGAATTCGAAACCATAATCGGACGGAATGAGCCATCGGGGCCGCCCATCATGACAAGAAAAGGCGAGGAGAAACGATATGAAAACGGTGTTCATTTGAGTGCGCTATGGGAAAATACACCACTCGTCCAATGAATAAGATGTGAGCCTTTAGGCGAAGTCCCTATTCATTGGACATGTGCTGTATTGTTCTCTATTGCGCGATAAATAAACAACGTTTGTATTCTCTCGCGCGATCAAGTCAAACATGACATAACTGCCATAATTGTAGTTCAAACCACAGCACAGTGGGTGATATGGGCTGATAGCGATATATGTCTCACAGTGAAAATCACTGCACAGAGGGCGAGAGACAATGGTCAAACATTGCACATGCTAATAGCAGAAATTGGTCACTGCAAAAGGGAATATTTACTGTTGTTTGCTTTTGATTTATTTTACGAAGGCACATAGGGGACATTGCTTAATGTGGAAGGAATCAGATACTGTTGTTTGGCGTGCACGATATAATTGCTTGCACCACAAGCAAAAGCGGAAGACAGAACAGGGAATATGGAAATGAGAGGCACCGGCTGTGGGGCTAGTGAGAGGGGCTGCGGGGCTACTCAAACAAATCATCGGCAGAAGCGGCGTTAACGTGACACTGTCTGTAGCCTTACCCTCATTCTGGTAAATTTAGAAATTTGAATTTTCACTCACTTGCAGTTGTGTCTCATTACAGAGATCCACACTGGTTGCATTCATGCATCACGACGTCAGAGCACTGTGAGAGTAAAACTATTTATAATGATCGGACATCCATAACATGGGTATTCAAATGAAGCAGAAAAAGTCAATTGAAATGTTTATGATGATTTCAAATTAAGCAAAACCCTCTGATCTCCATGATTGATACGATTGAGAAACTACAGCTCTCCTTTCTAGACACCTAAACAACAGACAAGTGGGCATATGTCCGCAATGTGTCTGCATATGTTGACTTAAGCATATCTATTATTGTCCAAATGAAACAATACATGATTGTAATACAGGGCTTCGTTTGGAAGAAAAGAAAGTGAGCGTTGCTTGCGGAGTCGTGGTGTGAATACAGTAGGCAGTAGGTGTAAATCTCGTTGGCAGAGCTAGAAAATATCATAAAACAAATGCTTGTAATTCCCAATAAACACAAAACACCCGCCAAAAAAAGCCAGCCCAACGTATTTGACGTTGGTCCAAAATTGTATAAATGCCACACGAATGTTCTGTGTTTACTGTGCCGGGCACAAAATCGTGCAGTAGATCATTCCAGAAAAGCACAAGACAACGACCCAATGTCAGGTAAATGCTGCGCCGACGTTATAGGCGGTGGGTCATCTCTATGGCAGCATTGGGCAAATGTCCAGTGTATGCCTGAATGTGTTGTGTCAATGTGACAACGCTATGTCCCACACAATGGTCCCTGTTTATCGGGGTGTTGGATACATTTAGAATTGGACCGATAGGTTAACTGCAGCATCTCCCCAGTAGCATGTGGGTGTCCGTTGCTTAACTGCAGCCTCTCCCCAGTAGGATGTGGGTGTCCGTTGCTTAACTGCAGCCTCTCCCCAGTAGGATGTGGGTGTCCGTAGGTTAACTGCAGCATCTCCCCAGTAGGATGTGGGTGTCAGTAGGTTAGCTGCAGCATCTCCCCAGTAGGATGTGGGTGTCAGTAGGTTAACTGCAGCCTCTCCCCAGTAGGATGTGGGTGTCCGTAGGTTAACTGCAGCCTCTCCCCAGTAGGATGTGGGTGTCCGTAGGTTAGCTGCAGTATCTCCTCAGTAGGATGCGGGTGTCCGTAGGTTAACTGCAGCCTCTCCCCAGTAGGATGCGGGTGTCCGTGTGTCTCCGGCCGGACCTTAGCAAGGTGTGTGGACCTGGGCATCTCTGTGGAGCAGGCATCATGGTGGCAATAAGCCACTGCTAAAGTGCCATACATGCCCACGTCCAGATTATTTGAGTGGCGACGTGAACGGAATCTCAAGCATACCCCGCACAACTAGTACGATTAGGTCGCACACAATGCCTCTACAATATGTACATATCTTATATGTTTTTCTAAATTCAGAACAATAAGGAATGGTCTGCTTATGTGCTGACTCAGAAATGCTCAACTTCATACGAAAAGCGTGGTTCCAAGCAAAAAACATTTATTCTTGGTGTAGCTCTCTCTGAAGAGTGATTACTTTTCTACATTTAATGGTTTTAAACTGTTCATGATACTGTTTGACAAAATATTAAATCTTACATTTTTTTGTGATCACTAATCACAAACAAAATGTAAGATTCAACATTTTTCTTCAGATCAGCGAGAGGAAGCATGCTGCAAAGTGAGCACTTTACCTCTCGGTCACGTGGGTCCCCACAATACTGGGTCTTTACGAGCGAATGGGAAAAATCACCGATTTTCTATGCAGCCAGTTTTAACCACTGCACCAGGGCCCCCGCCCTATATATTTAATATATGCATACTGCATCGTTGGGAAGGCGAGATAGGCTCATCTCACTCAGAAAAAGTCACCACATCAAGCCCGAGCCTTTAGGCGAGGGCTTGATGTGGTGACGAGTGCTGACATCAGCCCATCTCGCCGTACCAACGATGCAGTGTGCATTTTCTAGTACGAATATTTATATAAAACGGCAAATTACAACTAAGCAGAGAAGCGAAAATGAGGGAGTGCGAGATGAGCTGATCTCACCATACGTCTCGTAGTGAACGCCAGCAGTCAGAGTGCGAGAAAGCATGAGAGAGGTTCAGGAACACTACATAGAGTGTGAATCTCACTGATATGTACAGGCGTGGCGGCGGCGGCACCGCGGCGAATTAACCACATGTATCTAGATTGATTGCTCGTTCATGGCCATGTAACATAGGCGGAGTCTGTAATCACGGATCATGTGACGGATAGCAATCCTAGATGAACCAGAACCAGAACCAGTCGACGTGGCTGAAACAGGAGCTTAAGCTGAAGGTTTTAGTCACAGATTGCACCCACTCAAATACAAGCGACTTTCTTTTATCTAAGATTTGACCTCGATTAACCCTTAACCCTTTAAGCCCTCACGATGCATTAAAGCATCATTTTACATCCATGAAAACACACTTAATTTTCCTACAATTAGGGATTTGAGAATGAAAATTTCTATGAAACTGGTTTACTAAAACATGGTAATTTTCTTTAATTTTTCACCCACATCAAATCATCTTCATCCACTACAAGTCGAGAATTGAGACAGTAATTCGCGGCTTGTAGTGGATGAAGATGACACTGGTAAATTCAGGCTTGAGAGGGTTAAAGCGCTGATTATGTTTGTATAATCTACGGAGACAGAAGTTTTTTTTTTAATTTTGAATCATCTTAAATGTCCTAGTTAGCTCTTTTCGCTCCATTTGGATACCCATGATCTAGGTTTACGCCCATTATAAATATGTTTACTCTTACAGTGTGGGGATCGACTTTAGACGTTATAATTTGACGTCTACAGATGTCAGATTCTGATGACTAAAGTCGAGCCCCGTACTGTAAAGCCTAATCAGTTTTTTTTAGAATCAGCAATATTACCCCTACTACACCGTATGCTCACCTCATTTGCCGCAACTTCGTTAACAAATAATGGTCATTTTTCGTACCGTGTGGTGGAAATCGCTCTTAGTAACCGCCATGCTGAGAAGGGTTGATTCTCCCCGGATAAAACGAATATGGCAATCCACGGCTACATTGGGTGCTATGGCAATCCACGGCTACATTGTGTGCTATGGCAATCCACGGCTACATTGGGTGTTATGGCAATCCACGGCTACATTGGGTGCTATGGCAATCCACGGCTACATTGGGTGCTATGGCAATCCACGGCTACATTGTGTGCTATGGCAATCCACGGCTACATTGTGTGTTATGGCAATCATTGGGTGCTATGGCAATCCACGGCTACATTGGGTGCTATGGCAATCCACGGCTACATTGTGTGCTATGGCAATCCACGGCTACATTGTGTGTTATGGCAATCATTGGGTGCTATGGCAATCCACGGCTACATTGGGTGCTATGGCAATCCACGGCTACATTGTGTGCTATGGCAATCCACGGCTACATTGGGTGTTATGGCAATCCACGGCTACATTGGGTGCTATGGCAATCCACGGCTACATTGGGTGCTATGGCAATCCACGGCTACATTGTGTGCTATGGCAATCCACGGCTACATTGTGTGCTATGGCAATCCACGGCTACATTGTGTGCTATGGCAATCCACGGCTACATTGGGTTCTATGGCAATCTACGGCTACATTGGGTGCTATGGCAATCCACGGCTACATTGGGTGCTATGGCAATCCACGGCTACATTGGGTGTTATGGCAATCCACGGCTACATTGTGTGTTATGGCAATCCACGGCTACATTGGGTGCTATGGCAATCCACGGCTACATTGAGTGCTATGGCAATCCACGGCTACATTGGGTGTTTATGGCAATCCACGGCTACATTGTGTGCTATGGCAATCCACGGCTACATTGTGTGCTATGGCAATCCACGGCTACATTGGGTTCTATGGCAATCCACGGCTACATTGTGTGTTGTGGCAATCCACGGCTACATTGGGTGCTATGGCAATCCACGGCTACATTGGGTGCTAATGGCAATCCACGGCTACATTGGGTGCTATGGCAATCCACGGCTACATTGGGTTCTATGGCAATCCACGGCTACATTGGGTTCTATGGCAATCCACGGCTACATTGGGTGCTATGGCAATCCACGGCTACATTGTGTGTTATGGCAATCCACGGCTACATTGTGTGTTATGGCAATCCACAGCTACATTGGGTGCTATGGCGATCCACAGCTACATTGGGTGCTATGGCAATCCACGGCTACATTGGGTGTTATGGCAATCCACGGCTACATTGGGTGCTATGGCAATCCACGGCTACATTGGGTGCTATGGCAATCCACGGCTACATTGTGTGCTATGGCAATCCACGGCTACATTGTGTGCTATGGCAATCCACGGCTACATTGGGTTCTATGGCAATCTACGGCTACATTGGGTGCTATGGCAATCCACGGCTACATTGGGTGCTATGGCAATCCACGGCTACATTGGGTGTTATGGCAATCCACGGCTACATTGTGTGTTATGGCAATCCACGGCTACATTGGGTGCTATGGCAATCCACGGCTACATTGAGTGCTATGGCAATCCACGGCTACATTGGGTGTTTATGGCAATCCACGGCTACATTGTGTGCTATGGCAATCCACGGCTACATTGTGTGCTATGGCAATCCACGGCTACATTGGGTTCTATGGCAATCCACGGCTACATTGTGTGTTGTGGCAATCCACGGCTACATTGGGTGCTATGGCAATCCACGGCTACATTGGGTGCTAATGGCAATCCACGGCTACATTGGGTGCTATGACAATCCACGGCTACATTGGGTTCTATGGCAATCCACGGCTACATTGGGTTCTATGGCAATCCACGGCTACATTGGGTGCTATGGCAATCCACGGCTACATTGTGTGTTATGGCAATCCACGGCTACATTGTGTGTTATGGCAATCCACAGCTACATTGGGTGCTATGGCGATCCACAGCTACATTGGGTGCTATGGCAATCCACGGCTACATTGGGTGTTATGGCAATCCACGGCTACATTGGGTGCTATGGCAATCCACGGCTACATTGGGTGCTATGGCAATCCACGGCTACATTGGGTGCTATGGCAATCCACGGCTACATTAGGTTCTATGGCAATCCACGGCTACATTGGGTGCTATGGCGATCCACGGCTACATTGGGTGCTATGGCGATCCACAGCTACATTGGGTGCTATGGCAATCCACGGCTACATTGGGTGTTATGGCAATCCACGGCTACATTGGGTGCTATGGCGATCCACAGCTACATTGGGTGCTATGGCAATCCACGGCTACATTGTGTGTTATGGCAATCCGCGGCTACATCGGGTTCTATGGCAATCCACGGCTACATTGTGTGCTATGGCAATCCACGGCTACATTGGGTGTTATGGCAATCCACGGCTACATTGGGTGCTATGGCAATCCACGGCTACATTGGGTGCTATGGCAATCCACGGCTACATTGGGTGCTATGGCAATCCACGGCTACATTGGGTGCTATGGCAATCCACGGCTACATTGGGTGCTATGGCAATCCACGGCTACATTGGGTGCTATGGCAATCCACGGCTACATTGGGTGCTATGGCAATCCACGGCTACATTGGGTGCTATGGCAAGCCACGGCTACATTGGGTGCTATGGCAATCCACGGCTACATTGTGTGTTATGGCAATCCACGGCTACATTGGGTGTTATGGCAATCCACGGCTACATTGGGTGTTATGGCAATCCACGGCTACATTGGATGTTATGGCAATCCACGGCTACATTGTGTGCTATGGCAATCCACGGCTACATTGGGTGCTATGGCAATCCACGGCTACATTGGGTGCTATGGCAATCCACGGCTACATTGGGTGCTATGGCAATCCACGGCTACATTGTGTGCTATGGCAATCCACGGCTACATTGTGTGCTATGGCAATCCACGGCTACATTGTGTGCTATGGCAATCCACGGCTACATTGGGTTCTATGGCAATCCACGGCTACATTGTGTGCTATGGCAATCCACGGCTACATTGGGTGTTATGGCAATCCACGGCTACATTGTGTGTTATGGCAATCCACGGCTACATTGTGTGTTATGGCAATCCACGGCTACATTGGGTGTTATGGCAATCCACGGCTACATTGGGTGCTGCTGAAGTGAAATCATCCTTGGATGTGAAAGGGTGCAGCTCCCAGTGCACCCTTTTATATCCAAGGGGACGATATGGCTATAACTACATCACAGAAACTAAATTGGTTGTGATGAAGTGAAATCCACAGGCACCTTGGATATGAAAGGGTGCCGCTGCCACAAAGTGGCAGCCGTTTGTGGCAGCGGCACCCTTTCTTATCCAAGGAAACCATCTGGCTATAACTAGATCACAGAGAAGAAAAAAAATGGAATGAATCGGACTTTAGGTCACTTTTGTGCACATACAGGCTAAATTGGGCCAGGAGAACCTCCTGAGGATGGTGAGATGAGTAAGTTGACACTGCCCTCCAGACACAGGATTCGAAATTCAAACCCTGGTGGTCTGAGGCCGAGCACGCTACCTCTCGGTAACGGAGGCTCTCCAAAATACTAAGTTTTAGGAGTGGATGGGGAAGAAACATTTTTGTTTCTTTTAAATCGCCGAGACCAGGAACCGAACCCCGAACTCTAGCGTGAAAGGCAGCGGTGCTAACCACCACCCTAGGGCCCCCGCCCCACAGAGAAGCAGTTGGCTGTGCTGAAGTAAGTTCCAGTCCCTCAGCTGCTCCGCGTTTCCTAGGATCACCTGGTGAATCTGTATTTTTATTTTTCCATCACACCTGATTTCAGTTTATCTGATATTACATACACAGCAAATTCTGTTTTCTAAATGCTGGGCCAGCATCGCAGACGATGGGCCACCATTATAGTCCGGGGGTGAAACATGGTTTGAGGGGGATACGATGCAATGGGGTCCACACAAAATGTTTTTGCACATTTTATATCCGGACATTCTCCAGATTTAGAAACTGGATGATGCCACTTTGGCACCCTTGAGCATTTTGAGAAATATGCAAATTAGTGCGGCCATTAATGAGAAACCTATTTCCTCTGATATCTCCATGACTAATCATGCTACAGTATTACTTTTTACATATATACCCATGTTTTCATGGTCGCAGAATACTATAAAAATACTTACAAAAATATTTAATGTGTTTTTCAATATCTTAGCATAAAAATCCCAGGGAAACATAGCCAAAACCGATAAAAAATGAGCATTACCAACATATTTAATTTCCGATTTTATGTATATCCCAATTAAGTTCGATATTTGAGACAGCAGAAAGTTATTGAACACTGAACTGTTTCAAGCTTTTGTTTAAAAATTAAATAGACTCTTGTCCAGGTCAAAATCATGGTACAAGGTGCTTTTAGTGAGCTGCTTGCAGCTGATACCAGATACCATGAGGATTGTAGGTCATCCTTTATGGCACCTCGGTCAGTCAAATCTGCATCTGGCATTGTTGAACCAAGTACGGTGGGATATGAAGCACTAGAGTTGACCGTGTCTGAGATAAGAAGTAATCCATCACGAATCTGAAACTCATTGGAGCTACATAACATGTATCTGTCCCATGGTGGCGTCAATCGTTCCAGACGGACACTTATAAAAAACTTTCTAGAAACTTTGGTCCAGATCTGTTGGTTCTTTCTGGTGTGGGTGTTGCTTCTTTAGTTTTGTTACGAGGTAGAGCATCTAAATTGATTAATATAGTTGCAACCAATGAAGATGATGATAATCTTGGTATGGCCCTAGACAAAGTTGCTAACCAAATAATCTATGAATCTAAGGAATTGCCAAAATGTCGTGCTAAAAACTCATATCAGAGCAGAGTAAACATAGACACCGCTCTAGACGCAGTGAGTGCTACAGCCTTATCACTGCTTGGCAAGCTATCGTCTAAGTTAAATCACACCATACCAGCTGTTCTGATTGGGAACATAATTACTAGTGTGCTAATTAACCAGGCCACAATGCTCCAGATAACATTAGCTAATGTTCTAAATAGGAAATGTTTATTGAACAGATGTATGCTTTCCTTGTTTCATGCTCATATAGTGAAGCTCGCCGTTTTAAAGCTTCAGTTGCAGGTGCATCTGTTAAAGATTCTAAAGTTAAAGGAATTGTGAAGGAGTTGCCTGAACTGGTGCAAGTTGTATCGGACAATTTTGATGCTACGATTTCATCTCAAAACGGGCTCCGGTCTACACATTCCCTGGCTGTCCTATTAACCATGCCAGATACACATGACACGACTGCAGATTATGGCACTATCAAACGTGTGACTACAGACGAAATGAAACAGGCAGTTACTGTAGTAGATGGTGTCCCTGTCCCGAGATTCAACAGTCCAAAGAAACCACAGATGCCTCCAGAGGAAGCAACTCGTGCCGTACTACCTCTGCATGTATGAGCACACCTGGCCATACAGCTCTCACGAGCTCATGTTTTGGATTTTGATTTCCGCAAACGTGTTATCACGGAACCTAACACACCAGAGTTTGGTGGGTTCAAAACGGAGCTATCAAGAGAGTAGGGTCAATCAGCTCAACCTGCAACTAGAGCAATTTATACTACCCTTATAGACATGACCCCAGCAGATTCGGATACCATGATGACTGCCATGGTACAGGCACAAAAACTGACAAAGGAATGTGGACAGGAGATCACCATCTTCACAAATGATCAACAATTACACAAATTTGCAGTCTTTGTGACCTGGGTATATCAGGAAAGATTTTCGCTATTGATACCACGACTGGGTGGCATGCATTTACTGATGAGTTTTATCGGTTCCGTGGGGGGGGGGGGGGGCTGATGACAGACAGTGGCTTAGAAGAAATTCTAAATTCCAGCTTTGGTGGTGCGCCCAACATGCTTGCAGGGAAACGATTGCCGCAGAACTTCGAGCCCTGAGAATAGTAGTTGAAGAACTGCTCCGTGACATACTGTCTAAAGTAGATACTTATGAAAGCATGATGGAAGTTTTAGAAACCAAAGCATCGCAAAGCAAGACTACTCAGTGGTGGGTTGAAAACTTGGTTAAACCAATCTTCATCATGATGCTTTTTGTCCGGGCAGAGCGGGAGGTAGACTGGCCTTTACACCTCTGGGCAGTGAAGGAAATGATACCTTATTTCTTCGCTGCAGGTCATTGTAACTATGCGAGGTATGCTACATACTACCTGCATTCGATGGAGAAACTTTCAAAAAAAGTGTTCCGATGCTTCATGAAAGGGGAACATGTGATGCGGCATAAACCTGGTTACACAGAGCAGTGTGCCACCTGTTCCAACCAGACACAGACGGCACGCGTGTATCAAAATGCGGACAGCTCTCCCAGCAAACACGAAGACTTGACCCAATGTTGTTTCAATGTTGGTCCAGCGCCGTTGGCGGTGGGCCAATATTGAAACAGCATTGGGTCAAATCCTCGCGTTTGCTGGGCTCCACACAGGTGTCTGTCTACACCCATCCCGCCCCTACCATAATATTCTCGCCAGCCGATCAGGGTACTTTTAGCAAGACAGCCGGCCAATCACAAGCTTACTACAATACTTGAAATTGAGAGCGGGGACATATGATGTCAACCATCTGCACATTTTAACATGCGAAGTAGCAGTGTCTAGGGTGGGCAGTGTAAAACCTGGTGTATAGAATGCCATATGGAGTGATATGTACATAGAAACTACATTCATGCGATATGGCCATGGTCCAAATGGCATTGTTGGTATTACGCTGCAACCATCTGCTTTAAAACGGTGGGCACTCAGCATGCACACATGCAGTCGGCTTGTCCAGGACGTGGCAGATATGGACAAAGGATACACAGAAAAGGAGGTAATGATTCACAAAGAAGAAAGACCTGCGCGAAAAAAATCAGATGCTCAATACAGGCGAAACATTCTACATAAGCTCGAGTCCTGCATAGATCCCATGGATCCAACTAATCATCCAGATGAACTCGTTAATATAGTGACTGGCAGAGTAGCCCCAGGCACTGTTAATGCAGGATTGTCAGTTTAGATTAGAACAGCGCAGCTCAGAGAATTTGAAGAAAGTCTGCCGGATGGTTTCAACAGCACAAAATCCAAAAAAGTTGTGACCATGTCTGTCAATAGAAAGGCATTGAAAGTTGGATCTACTCGCGTTGTTGATGCAAACCTTATCTACAATAGAGTCCTTGGCCTTCATCAATCACGGGGTATTCAGCTTGATAAAGTACTGCATCACGAGCTACCACCCCTACCAACATCAATGTTTGATGAAACAGGTATAATGAGACTCTCAACAACAAAATCTACTCTCAAGAACAAACTGCAAGTGGAAGTACCCTGGAGACTTACACATGAACCTCAAGCCACCATCATGAATGGCTGCGCAATACTATGGATAATTAATTGGCCAAGCAAAGGTACTGTTCACGACTATGTACACAATTTTGCCAGCTATTATCGACCAAGACTAGAACATGTGACATCTATTTGGTTTTTGATAGATATGTCAGCTACAGTATTAAAGGTGAGGCACGTCTTGCACGAGCTGGTCAGCACGCAAACAGACGCCATAAACTGAGTCTTCAAACTCCACTGCCCCCACAAAAAGTTGTGTTGACAGTGCCGGAAAACAAGATTCAATTGATTGACAAATGAGATGAAATGAATCGGGCTTTAGGCCACCTTTGTGCACATATAGGCTAAACTGGGCTCAATTGATTGACATCATAATATTCGCAATCAATCGCAATGACTTTAAAACATTTCATGAAGAAGCAGATGTGATCATCATTCAACAGATGCTCGAGTTAGCCACTAAGCTGCAGTAGCATTCTATGTGATGATACTGTTGTCTTTGCCCTGCTCCTCTACTATTACGTGCAGTGTCACCTAACATGTACTCTTACAATGGAAAGTACTAGCTCTAACAGGATGTTAGTAGACATTGCAGCAACGTCTAAGAAACATGGGCCTATAATCTCCCAAATCTTGACTGCGCATGCAATTTCAGGTTGTGATACTGTGGGACAACTGTATGGCATAGGAAAAGGTACGGTAATCAAGGCATTACTTGGGGGTCAGCAAATAAAAAAGCTAGGCGGATGATATCACTGCAGAATGTATTCAGTTCATTGCTGCATGTTATGGCTGCAAGAAGGGTGAGAATATGTCACTGGTACGTGCAGATGTTTGGTCCAAAAAAATGGCCAAGCGAAAGTTAGCGAAAGCACCTGAGTTGAAGTCTCTGCCGCCAACTAAGGAAGCATTTGAACTACATTTTCTAAGGGCACACATCCAAACTGCCATATGGAAATCTGCTAATGATTCTCGTCTACCAGAGCTTGAACCCAAGACGTAAGGATGGGAACGTGACGTGGTCTCGAAGTCACTAGTACCAATCAATCTGCCCCCCTGACGTTGCATTGGCTCCACCTGAGGTATTGGAGCTTATCAGATGTGGTTGCTCTTCTCAGACCCCATGTTCGACAGCACAGTGTAGATGCTCAGTTGCTAAGCTATCCTTTACATTGTTTTGTACCTGCCACGGTGAAGCTGTTTGCGGCAATGAGAGTAACACAGCCGCACAAACTAGTGAATTATACGAGGGAGATTACTAAGAACACAATATGCCGAATACAAATATTTGAGCATTACTTTTCAAGCTCTAAAACAACTCATTATTGCAGCAATGTCATCATCACAATTCCGCTTACTCGTAAAATTCATGCTTACTAAACGATTAAACTGCACCACCATTGTATCAAGCGTCATTACTCTATTTAGAAAATCAATCAATTATATCACACTTTGGTTCCTAACATAAGTGTATTGAAGAAAAAAATACATTGCATATAGTAATCCTTGGCTTTTATTTGTCATGTAAGTTAATGTATACAAGTTTTCAGGATGCTTGATTGGCTTGGATGTTCTTTAAATAAAATCATAATATTCTCTATTTTTTTTTATTTCAAGTGTTAGGTCATTTTTAACGTTTCCTTCGTATTCCCTGACCATGAAAACATAGGTATAGAAACAAATTTTGTGGTGATATCATGCCTAGTCATAGATATATCGGGGAAAATAGATTTTCCGGTAATGGCCGCACTAATTTGCATATTTCTCAAAACGCTCAAGGATGCCAGGGTGGCATCATCCAGTTTTTGCATCTAGACATATTTTAGATCACAAAAATGCAAAAACATTTTGTGTGGACCCTATTACACGCTTTGGCGGAGTTTTCCCAGACTATTAACCCGACATTGGATAAACGCCTCCCAGCGATGACGGTGCATTCACCCAATGTTGTTTAAATGTTCGGCCAACGTCGAAGATAATGGTCTGAACTGTAAACAGCAGTATGTGCCCACATTTTTTCAAGTGAGCAGTTACTGGAAGGACAATAAAACAGTCACTAGCTACTGCAGTTTCCCACTACAGGGTTATACATCAGTAACAACTGCTGAGATGTGGTGTTAAAGCTGCCTGCTGTAGAGTCGTGGCTCGTGAATTCGATCCCCCGCTCTGGGATAATTTATTGAAAAGATAAATGAATAATCCAAGGAATAAATAAATGAATAAACAAACTATTAGCTAAATGAGTTAATGAATGTAATAATTAATTTCTCAATAATTTAATACTATCAAAGAAACTACATTTGAATGAATGGTGAATAAAAAAATGAAGGATAAATAAACAAATTAGCAACCGAGTGAATGAATAAGTGATACCAACAAACCGAAAAATACACAAAAGAACGAAACGTGTTTTTTCTCTGAATTGGTCTCAATTCTTAATCTTGCCTTTATATTTTACAGGTCCGGACCCTGAGTATCATGGTACACGAACCCAAACCTGGCGTCCACTGAGACAAGACGACTAGGTAAAGTCATTTACAGTGTCTGACACGTGTAGGTGAGATGGACATGTCGCCATGGCATCAGGGAGGCTGTCAGGTGATGCGGCCGACACTTAAGGATGCTTCTGGGAGGTGTGAGGATGTTAATCCTGTACTACAGGGTCCGGGCTGCTGAGGCTGCTCCGTCACCAGGGACAACCACCTCTCTACATCTTAACTCTTCTCCAGGACAAGGTCACTGGGTCATACATTACACAAAGAATGAAATTAATGAAAATAAATATGACATTTCTAACATAGTTATCTCCGGCATAACGTACAATGGACTTATCCAATAAATGGTATCCATCTGCTGAATTATAAAATCTGATTTGTCTACGTATAGGATAAAGGCCGAGGAGCTCTACATTCCTAGCTGTGGCAAAGGCCGAGGCCGAAGGCCGAAGCCTTTGCCACAGCTAGGAATGTAGAGCTCCGAGGGTTTTAACCGCCTTAAAACACATCCGACCATAATGAGGATCCCTCATAATCAACAGCTCGGTCACACATGACTGATAATATAGCACCATAGGCCTAGCATGATAATTGGTCTGTACTCGATCAACAATAACTCTGCATTCCCGGCTTAGAATGTAGTGGTTGGACAACGCAAATAATGTAGTGGTGTGTTTTAATATATTATATACGTCTACATGTTCATGTTTTTCACATAATATATTCACTGCATTAAACCCGAAAATGCTGAGTAATAAAATATTATTATTTCCCGCTTTCGCGACACACAACTTCAAGTAAGTAAAACATACTTACACTTATACAATCTTTTTTTTTTTACTTTTTTTTCAGATTTCATATATATATATATATATATATATACATTCATAATACATATAAAATACACAGTACAGACCAAAAAGGAACACGATTATACATAAGACGTGAGAAAAACAAAACAAAAAAACCAAAAAAAACCTATGCTATGTCTATGTGTAGCGATTTTAAGTGGTTATAAACTGATTACTTTATACGCAATAAAAAGCAACAGAAAAGAAGTACTATTATATTCATGATACTATGAATGTTTCAAAATATAAAAAAAAAATCGTCTTCTGGTCACTTGTACAAATTGACTCAAAACATAATTATGCTAATATATTCAATGTAAAGCTCATTACGCTCTCAATTGTTTTCGTTTGAATGACACATGGCTAAAACGGGCTAAAGATGTGACTAGGAGTAAATAACACTGTGGTAATTGTCCACCTCATTACTTTTGGGATGATTTTGACATCTGAAATGATCTAGGTTAATAATAAAATGTTTACATTGGCATAATTATGTATCTATTATGCCATCGAGATTTAACCGTATGGTACACAGCTCGGTATATATAGTGTTTCTCTCGCCCTTTCATTTATCCTAAATTTTGATCAATCAATCATTTCTCAATTATAAAAGTCTGTACAGACAATTGAGTTATATGTACTGCACATAGAATACATTCATAAGTATGCGTAAAACAAAATATTATAAATATACATAATATATACAACAACGTAATCTGGTAATAGCAAATTTGTAAAATATGCAGTGTATACACATAACAGTATAAGCGTATCTTCCCGTATTTCTAATTTTTGACATGGTTGTCAATAATTAGAAATCAGGAATTTCGTCTCTATATCTAGCCTAACTGGTGAATGCGCAGCACAAAAATTAAAAAACTTTTGCAGTTCTAGTCTATGGACATATTTACATCATATGGTCATATTAAGAAGCCGAAATAAAATCACCGATTTTTGGATGATTTTAGCCTGGGCCAGTCCCTTTAATGGAGCTAAAAAACAACATTGTCATGATGGATGAATAAATGCGGTTCTACGTCACGTGTGTACACATATAGGCTAAAGTAAACCAGGAGAACCTCCTGACGATGATGAGATGAACGAGATGTCACTGTCCTTCAGACACAGGATTGAAAATTCGAGCCCTTGCGGTCTGAGGCCTAGCAATCTACCTCTCGGTCACAGTGGCTCTCCACAATATTGAAGCCTTACGAGTGAGCAGGGAAGAAACATTTTGTTTCTTTGAAACTTGAATGCCAGAGTGGGGGACGATCGCCGACTTTCCAAGCATGCAGCCTTAACCACGGTACCAATGCCCCTGCCTTTTGATGTAAAATAATCCAGTTTTCCGCACAAACAACCAGATATAAAATACACACACATCAGTATACAGTGGGAAAAATTATCTGGAAAAGCGCAAAAAACGTGTATAGGCCTAGTCCGTATGATCTTCGAACCCAGCGGGAAATCATTCAATACTTGCCTACATTCAAACATAGTTAATATACTAGTTGTTTTAATTTAAATATATCAGCTTTTTATAAAATTGTTTTGATGTTCTATTATCATGTGTCAGCGGGAAAAATCTCTCTGAGGGTTTGACTGCGTCAACATTGACGTGTGCGAAGAAAAGTATATAGCGTATTTCAAAAGTTAGACCATTTAACATATTATACTACATTGAAATTATGACGTCCTTCTATAAGCCCATTAACTGTGTCATCATAATCAGAATCTGATCAGACCAAGGTGACGATTGGCGTCACCGATGACGTCAAACACAACGCTGGCCGCTGGCGTCATTGCCAGGTTCAGATTTCATCGTAATGACGTCACATGTTGGCCATTAGAACCTGAAACACACTGAAGTTATACCCAGGAATGTAGCCATTGTAAAGGAAATTGTTTCAGAATTGACTGATAAATTGGCGAAAATCATGCGATCCTGATCCCATATGCATTTGGGCGTAGGTATTGTGACGCCACTCTCACAGTGTCATCATAATCAGAATCTGATCTGACCAAGGTGACCAGTGGCGTCACCGATGACGTCAAACACTGGCCGCTTGCGTCAGTGCCAGGTTCAGATTTCAACGAATGACGTCACATGTTAGGCATTAGAAGCTGAGATGCACTGAAGTTATAGTCAGGAATGTAGCCATTGTAAACTAAGGCCGATTATGTGGGGCGGCTTTAATTCGGCTCAGGGGGGAATGTGACCTTCACAGTGACCTTGGTAATAGATACAGTGTGAGTGAGGTAGGTCCACATGACCTCATTCACGCCTCACCATACATTCCCGTGTAGTCTCGCCCTGTTCCCGTGTAGTCTCGCCCTGTTCCCGTGTAGTCTCGTCGTGTTCTCACGCCGTCAGCTCAGCTCGCCACAGGTGAAACACTACTTCCGGAAAGCCACTGATTGGCTGGCTTACACTCAGCCGGCGAGAGACGCTGACTCAATGCTGGATTAACGCTGGGCCAGCGTCGAAGACGTTGGCACAGCGTAAATCCAGCATTGATACATTATATCCGGCTAAATCAGAGGGCAGTGTCGCCTCTAGTGGGGATTGATTATCTATGGGGGTGTTGCTGTGGCTCAGAATCAACTGTGGAACGTGGTGGCTGCTTCTTGGATGCCTTTGTTGCTGTTGCTGTTGCTATTGCTGGTCGCTGCGACGGCTTCAAGAGCTGACGCTGGTCCATACATTTTAAACTAAGGGTGTCAATTCTATATTAGTGATGCATGTAACAAAATGTTATATTTGTAGTTATTTTGTACTTTGTATTTTAACTACTATTTCATACTATGGGGCTGTTGCTGTGGCTCAGAATATGCGGAACTTGGTGGCTGCTTCTTGGTGGATATTTCAATATCAATGTATCAGTTGCTTTTGTTGGTTGCTATTGCTGCGCCGGCTTCACGAGCTGACGCTGGCCCATGCATTTTAAACTAATGGTGTAAATTCTATAGTAGCGATATCAGCACTGTATGGGTAAGCCTACATGAATGTATTTTAATAATGTATCACTAAAAATGTATAGGCCTATACCCAGAATTCTGTACGGATATTATATGGTAATACAATTGATTTAATTTGAATTTATCTGGTCAGACTCAGACTGGCTGTATCCAAGGAAACACAAGCAATTCACCACATGCCGTTTTAATGTTGGTCCACCGTCTTCGACGCTGGCCCAACATTGAATGGACATTGGGTGAATGCCCCGTTTTTTTCTGGGTATCTGGCCGCTGTTGCTGGTTGTTGGCTGCTGTTGTTTTGCTGTTGTTTGTCGCAGTTGTTCGAGTAGATCCGTGGACTATTGATGGGGTGGACATCTCCCTTATCTTGGCTCCCCGCCGTCGCTCATTCGGTTTTGTTGTGGTTAGTAATCTGGTATCGGGTTCAAGTCGATCAGTCGTATGTAATCGTGGTTTTTAATATGAAGTGTTCTGAACTCTTCAAAGATTAGGATATTGCAGTGCTGCTTATGTTACTTTGCTTTATTATGGTCTCGCAAGAGTCAAAGTCTCTTCATGAGCATAGGACAGTCCAGGCTTCTTCTTGTTGCTGTCTTGCCACAATGTTCGTATACAAAAAGGAAAAATACATTTTTACTGACTGTCTGACTGTCTGACTGACTGACTGACTGACTGACTGACTGACTGACTCACTCACTCACTCACTCACTCACTCACTCACTCACTCACTCACTCACTCACTCACTCACTCACTCACTCACTCACTCACTCACTCACTCACTCACTCACTCACTCACTCACTCATTCACTCACTCACTTACTCTCTCACTCACTCACTCACTCAGCTTATGCTGGTCAGTCTAGTGGACTGTCATATTGACTGAGGATGGACACATCTCTTGCCCCCTGTCAAGGCAGCCGACAAACACCCATCAACCACGGTATTTTGACCCAACATAGGCTTAGTGCTGGCCTACCGTCCGCGACGCTGGGCCAGCGTTAAGGCTATATTGGGACAACGTTTTGTGTTTTGTCCTATGTGTGCCCTTGTCACGTCTCTGTCCTTGCTGTGGGGGCAGTCTAGGTTCACGTCTCTGTCCTGGTTCACCCCTGTCATTACCACGCTCCCGTCTCACTCCCTCACGTCCCACATTCCTGTCATTGCCGAGGTTTCTTCTAGCTTTGCTCTGGCAGACCTGTACCAGCACTAGGTGTAAGGTGGGATTCGTGGATTTCTAAATTCATCTTACAGAATTATTTCATTTGATTTCTAAATTAATCTTACCTAATTATTTCCAACCATTTGAACATCAGCGGTGACTGGATCCTAAAAAAATGTCCACAATATGTTAACCCTATTGATGGTGAATATGTTGTATTAAAACCGAGATCAAAGCGTTTTTTTTCTTTTAAAATCATAAAATCATACTATCATAAGTCAGCTTTTTCCGCTTTATTTGAATACCTATAGCCATTATTCTCCAGTGCGGGACCCGACTGTACAGACGTCAGAATCTGATGTCTGTAGTGTAGATGAGCGCTTCTGACGTCAGCGGAAAACTAGCTGAAGACGCGTATATGTAGGTAGTATGTTGCTGATTCTATTAAACCTATTATTGAAATGAGTAAACCCCAAAGCCCGATAACGTTTTTTACAGGCGCAATTTTTAGCTGCAACCTTCCGTTTTAGTGTTATTTGGGCTGCAGCACGACCAGGAAGAGAGACGCTGCTAGCCGCTTGACACGTCGCCCTGACTGAGTGGTTCAGTCAGCTGTCAATAGAGGTCGCTAGCCATCAGTGTTGTCCGGGCAGTGGCACTTAAGGAGTGAAGGCGTGAATATTGCTTTATATGAAAAGAGAGAGGCACTAGAAGGTTAATAACAGAACTAATGCATATTCTCGCATCAGGCCTCGCGCTGCGCGCTCCTATGATGAATATTGCTTTAAGGCGCTTTCTCCAGAATCATGGCAATATCGCGACAGAAGGAAGCTGTGTATGCCGTACTCTTATCGAGTGCCTTCAAGGGTTTTTCATATTGTACAATATCATAGAGATACATGCACATCCAGGCTTTGATCAGTTTATAGCAGTGTTTATGCCTAACACGGAGGTGATTAAGGGGTATTGTCAAGTTAAACAAATCCAAAAATCCGAGAAAAACTCGGATTCGCCAGACTGTTGGTAATCTGCCAGCACAAGGCATCGACCCAATGCTGGTTTAATGTTGATCCAGCGTTGTCGACCTTGAGCCAACATTAAACCAGCATTGGTTGAATATTGACACACTGATGGTTTAACCCTTACGGGGCTGGGATCCACCTTAGTCGTCAAAATCTGAAGTCTACATCGCAGAGATCGACTTTAGTCGTCATAATCTGACGTCTACAGACGTCAGATTCTGACGACTAAAGTCGATCCCCGCACTGTAAGAGTATAAATATTTCTAATGGCTGTAGACCCATAACATAGGTATTCATATGAATCGGAAAGAGATAACTAATACATTTATGATGATTTCAAGGTGAATAAAAACCCTTGTTTGTGATATTTTTTTTACAAATTAATTCAGCGTTTTATGGGTTAATGTACAGCTAATTTGTTAGACTAACATTAACCCAGCATTGGTTCAACGTCTCGTGTCTGCTGGTCACCTGGCATCACGTGATGTATGAAGGTCAAAAAGGTGTAGCAGACCACTAGAAGAAGCTGTGACCTTCAGGAACTAAATGAAAAACACCATCTGGGCAACCTTATATAAAATACTCCAAAGCAGTGATAAGGTGTAACAGACCACTTGAAGAAGCTGTGACCTTCAGGAACTAAATGAAAAACACCATCTGGGCAACCTTATATAGAATGCTCTAAAGCAGTGATAACATTAACCACAAGGGTTCTATGGTTCAATGTGTGCAATAGTCTTATGGCTCGATGAGTGAGGTATTATGTGAGAAAATATGGTAGCAAATGCCTAGTTTTGATAATATTAGATAGCAACATCACGCAAACAATTATGCAATAACAATCGATGTATTAAATAACAATATGCTTCAGATGGCAATCATAAGCCAATGTAGTCATTTATAAAACATCGTCACCAACGTAACCCCAGCCTAACGTCAAGGTGGTAACCAACACAATAATGTAACCACCCCTGAAATCAAGCTGGTAACCAACACAATAATGTAACCACACCTGAAATCAAGCTGGTAACCAACACATTACTGTAACCACCCCTGAAATCAAGCTAGTAACCAACACAATGTTGTACCCAAACCTGAAATCAAGCTGGTGACCAACACAATAATGTAACCACCCCTAAAATCAAGCTGGTAACCAACACAATATTGTACCCACACCTGAAGTCAAGCTGGTGACCAGCACAATACTGTAACCAGTCACTACAAATCACCAATACAAGTAACGCTAAGAATACCACGGTAATCCAATCTACACAGAGAACTAAGCCAACACAATGCCACCACCAAGCCATGATAATCTTAAGACACGTCAAGAACCAAGTTTATGATAGCCTTAAATTTATCTTATTTATTTTTTGAAAAAATTCAGGTTGTGTCTCGCTACCGCGACTCACAGCAATAATTATTATTCATATTGGGATTAATCTGGGATCAAACTTTTACAAATCTCGATCTTTAAACACTCATTCATTTCTAATACCTGTGATTTAACTTGGTAATAAAACAGATTATATGGTTAGACATAGCCAATCTGGTAATAACCAAAATACCAAGGCAGCTTAACGAAGATTCACTTTACAAACGTGGCTCACATGCGTCACTTTGGTGAGAGGAAAATAGGCTTGACATTCCGCATGTTCAGAAACTGGCAAAATAGCACACCTAACCCAAAACAACGCGTGTCCTCCGTTATCTGGGAAAACACCGTCTGCAAAATACTGAGATGCATCAGCCGCGCTGTGTCCTTAGTGACTATCTGAAAAAATAGCATCTGCAGGACAACCATCATGAAGACAAATGATAGCATGCAGACCTCAGGAGGCAAAGGCTGGCCTGTATACCTCAGGCAAAGGCGAGAAGAGACAATTATGCAGGGCAAAGGCAAACAACAGTAACTGCTTACTTTTGAAATCAGCAGTTCCTGTTGTTTATCTTTGAATTATCCTACGAGGACAAACAGCAGTAACAGATCACTTAAAAATAAAGCAGTAAAGGCTGTTTGACTTGTACTATATAATTGCTGGCACAACAAGCAAGAACTAGGAGAGACACATACAGAGCAAAAACAAAAAGCAGCAACTGATTATTCTAAACGTAGGCATATACTGTTATTTACTCTATACGACATAATTGCTCCAACCACAGGCAAAGCCGAAAGACATGGAATATGGAAATGAGAGGCGCCGGCTGCGGAGCTACTCAAACAAATCATCACCAGAAGCGGAGTTTTGTCAAAATTGTCAGGCGTCTGGAGCTTAAACTATTCTTCAGGTTTTACACGTGAAGCCATGGATCATGGACCCAGCATTTTACCGTCATTATCCTTCCCCCGAGGGGAGGATTGCTGCCGTTGGCTTTGATCTGGCAACGTTCTTTGTTTTGTCATTGCGCTGGTATTGCTTCAGATATGATATTGATGTGACATTGCTCTGACATCTTTACTCTGGGAAAGTTTTTTATTTACTGCTCTGGTATTATTCTGGCATTGCTCTGACATTGCTTTGGAGTTGTTCTGACATTGTTCTGACATAGCTCTGGCATTGTTCTGGTACTGCTCTGACATTGCTTTGGTATTATTCTGGTATTGCTCTGGCATTGCTCTGGTATTGTTCTGGTGCTGCTCTGGCATTGCTCTGTCATTGCTCTGGCATTGATATGGCACTGTTCTGGCGTTGTTCTGGCATTGCTCTGGCATTGCCCTGGTATTGCTCTGGTATTTTTCTGGTATTGCTCTGGTATTGCTCTGGTATTGTTCTGGTATTGCTCTGGCATTGCTCTGGCATTGCTATGGTATTGTTCTGGTATTGCTCTGGTACTGTTCTGGCATTGCTCCGGCATTGTTCATTGCTCTGGCATTGCTCTGGTATTGCTCTGGTATTGTTCATTGCTCTGGTATTGCTCTGGCATTGCTCTGGCGTTGCCTTAGCATTGTTCATTGTTCTGGTATTGCTCTGGGATTGCTCTGGCATTGCTCTGGGATTGCTCTGGCATTGCTCTAGTATTGCTCTTGTATTTTTCTGGTATTGCTCTGGTATTGCTCTGGTGTTGTTCTGGTATTGCTCTGGTACTGCTCTGGCATTACTTTGGTATTATTCTGGTATTGCTCTGGCATTGCTCTGGTATTGTTCTGGCATTGATATGGCACTGTTCTGGCGTTGTTCTGGCATTGCTCTGGCATTGCCCTGGTATTGCTCTGGTATTTTTCTAGTATTGCTCTGGTATTGCTCTGGTATTGTTCTGGTATTGCTCTGGCATTGCTCTGGCATTGCTATGGTATTGTTCTGGTATTGCTCTGGTACTGTTCTGGTATTGCTCCGGCATTGTTCATTGCTCTGGCATTGCTCTGGTATTGCTCTGGTATTGTTCATTGCTCTGGTATTGCTCTGGCATTGCTCTGGCGTTGCTCTAGCATTGTTCATTGTTCTGGTATTGCTCTAGTATTGCTCTTGTATTGCTCTGGGATTGCTCTGGCATTGCTCTAGTATTGCTCTTGTATTGTTCTGGTATTGCTCTGGTATTGCTCTGGTGTTGTTCTGGCATTGTTCTGGCATTGCTCTGGCATTGCTCTGGTATTGCTCTGGCATTGTTCTGGTATTGCTCAGGTATTGTTATGGTATTGTTCTGGCATTGCTCTGGTATAGTTCTGGTAGTGCTCTGGCATTGCTCTGGCATTGCTTTGGCATTGGTCTGGTATTGCTCTGGCATTTTTCTGGTATTGTTCTGGCATTATTCTGGTATTGCTCTGGCATTGTTCTGATATTGCTCTGGCATTGCTCTGGTATTGATATGGCACTGTACTGGCATTGTTCTGGCATTGCTCTGGCATTGCTCTGGTATTGCTCTGGCAATGTTCTGGTATTGCTCTGGCATTTTTCTGGTATTGTTCTGGCATTATTCTGGTATTGCTCTGGCATTGTTCTGGTATTGCTCTGGCATTGCTCAGGTATTGTTCTGACATAGCTCTGGTATTGCTCTGTCATTGCTCTGGCATTACTCTGGCATTGTTCTGGCATTGTTCTGGCATTGCTCTGGCATTGCTCTGGCACTGTTCTGGCATTGTTCTGGTATTGCTCTGGCATTGCTCTGGTATTGCTCTGACATTGCGCTGGTATTGCTCTGGCATTGCTCTGGCATTGCTCTGGTATTGTTCTGGTATTGCTCTGGCATTGCTCTGGCATTACTCTGCCATTGCTCTGACATTCTTTTTGCCATAGCTATTGTACTGCTCTGGATCTTGTGCTGCTACATCATTAGCCTGACATCACTCTGTCATTGGTTTGGTAATACGTTGGCATTGATCTGGTTCTGCTATAACCCTGGCAATGTTCTGGAATAGCTTTAGCATCACTCTGGCATTGCCATGCTGCTGCTCTGGCATGATTTTGTCTTTCAGGTATTCAGCAGACCTATAGCCGGATCTGGGAGAGAGATGACTCTTGCAGCGCTTGGCACGTGGCTCTGACCCGCTCTTACGCAGAGTGGTTCAGTCACTTGCCACTAGAGGTCGCTACCTAACAGTATCTGATGGTCAGTCGGTGATTAAGGTGGACAAGCTGCTGGTCATCTGATGGGCGTCACGTGCTGCATGAAGGTCAACAATAAAGGTCAATAACTACTAGGTGACCACCAGAAGAATCTGGCCTAACATTCAGCCAGCAATGGGTGAATACCTTGGGCGCTGACCACTGGAAGAAGTTGTGGCCTTCAGTAACTAAATGAAGACCACCATCTGGGCACTCTATAGGGCTCAGTAACTACAGCTCCATGAATCAATCCCAGCACGCTGAAGTCGTTCACCCAACGTTGATTTGATGTTGGGCCTGCGTCGTAGACGGTGGGCCAACATCAATTCAGTATTAGGGTAGCATTGTGTTTGCTAGGATTTGACCACGAGACGATATGTTGATCTATTATTGGCTTGATCTCAGACCAACATTGTAGACGATGGACCAGCATTGAGTCAACATTTGTGAAATGCATTTTTTTTCTGAAAAACAATGTCAACCTTGAGGGAAGGTAGTAAAATTAAGGAAATACCAGCACAAGGTCAATCTAAACCATAAGGCAAAAAAACCCAACAAAATTTAACAGCCAGGTCACTGAAAACATCATGGCCCTGTCACACTACAGCGTATGAGCCATTGTGTGCTGATCTGTAAAAACGTCTAACAGCCACGTGTTAAAACGTGTAACAGGCAGGTCACTGAAAACATTATTACCCTGTCACACTACAGAGTATGAGCCAGTGTATACTAACGTGTTAAAACGTCTAACAGGCAGGTCACTGAAAACATTATTGCCCTGTCACACTACAGCGTATGAGCCAGTGTATACTAACGTGTGAAAACGTCTAACAGCCAGGTCACTGATAACATTATTACCCTGTCACACTTCAACGTATGAGCCAGCGTGTGCTGACGTGTTAAAACGTCTCTTATCTCGACTTCAGTTAATAAGTTTTGAAGGGACTGATAACGTTTAAAGAACATGCACATTGAGAAACGTTCTTCCAACTTGCCCTTTAATAACGTGCTTGTGATGAATGCTTAGCGTATACCCTTTAGTCACTCGACGTTTTTGCAACGTTGAATCAACGTCATTGACGTTGATTCAACGTCGCAACAACGTCGTGTGCCCAGTGGGTAGTAGCGTGTTTTAGGGTAAGATAAACGAGTGACCAGAATTTGGAAGGTATCTATAGCTCTGGCGCAGCGTTAGAGTTGCAAATGAATAACTAAACGAACTTCTAGCGTATGCTAATTAATCAATGCTGTGTCTAGTAGTGGCTCTGATTTATCATCTTGTTTATCATCCTGACACAATGTTGAGTTAAATTTGGACGGGGATCCAACTTCAACCCAACATTGGTTAAACTTATCGGGTTAATCGGCTGGGATATGACATTTAGTTTCCCGCGACATAAGCGATATATAAGCAGCGAGCACAATATGCTGATACAATGATGTTTCAATGCTGGGCCGGTGTCGTAGACGTTGGAACAGCATTAAAACATCATTAGGTGAGGGCATCATGATGGCCCTAACGCGTGACAACGTGCAACAGTGTGTAGCAAAATGCTTCAAACTTAAGACTGACGTTCTCGACGTGCCCCGGCGTCCTGGTCAAGTGTTCTTCTTATGTAGACATGCGATGGCTTAAACGCTGTAGAGTGCCTGGGTCTCAAGGCAGCAACTAGCTAAATAAACACCAAGACTTGATCTATATAACCGATAAGTCAATGTGTTAAAGAACAAAATACACAAATCCTCTCTGGTATCATTCATTTATTCATTCATCTATTCATTAATTCATTCATTAGTAGCAAGGGAACGACCATAGGCGTGTGTCATTCGCCAAGTGAGAACTCATTATCTGCAAAATAATCAAATGTTTCAGTCCTTGGTATGTCTGACTGACCCCCCGACCCCCCATACTTCATTCTGTGAAACGCAGTGACGTCACTCGGTGAAAACAAGGCTATATAAGATCCCTCCCCCATACTTGAGATGAAAGGGGCCCTGTTACAGTGGTTAAAGTTAAAGTTTATTCATCTCACCATCCTCAGGAGGTTCCCCTGGCCCAATTTAGCCTATATGTGCACAAAGGTTGCCTAAAACCCCATTAATTTCATTTGATTTGTCTGACTGAGAAAATACCACCTGTAGACCAACTACCATGGATATGGCCTGTAGTCGTCACGCCACCATCATAAACAAAAGGGTTGGGCTGTGAATATTGCTTTACGTTGCCTTCTCTTAATGATGGCAATATCGCCACAGAGGGAAAAAAGCTAGAAGTCTGGACGATGCCCGACATTCGTCGAATAAATTCAAGGGTTCTTTATAGTGCATGGTACCGTTGGTAGCACTACATCCTCCAGGCCTTTGAACAATTTGGTCCACTGTATATGAACAACCTCAATGACAAACATCCGACCCGCCCGGGATTCAAAATTACTATATCTGAGTTCCCAGCCATTATCGGACCGAATCGAGTGAGCCATCGGGTCGCCCATCACCACAAGAAAAGGCGAGGAGAAACGATATGCAAGCTGTGGTTATTTGAGTACGATATAGGAAAATACAGCACTCGTCCAATGAATAAGGTGTGAGCCTTTAAGCGAAGGCCTATTGCACGATGAATGAGCAACTTTTGTATTTTCTCACACCGTCAAGTCACACATGACATAACTGCCATAGATTGCAGCTCAAACTACAGCTAGAGTGTGATATGGGCTGATACCGATATACGTTTCATAGTGAAAACCACAGCATAGAGTGCGATATGGGCTGATACCGATATATGTCTCATGTGAAAACCACTGCACAGAGTGTGATATGGGCTGATACCGATATATGTCTTATAGTGAAAACCACAGCACAGAGTGTGATAGACAACGGACAAGCATTGCAAACGCTAATAGCAGTAACTGCACACTGTAAAAGGTAATATTTACTGTTGTTTGCTTTTGATTATTTTTGTGAAGGCACATAGGAGAAACTGCTTACTGTGAAAGGAAGTGGATACTGTTGTCTGGCATGCAGGATATAATTGCCTGCACCACAAGCAAAAGCGGAAGACAGGACAGGGAATATGGAAATGAGAGGCACCGGCTGTGGGGCTACTGAGAGAGGCTGTGGGGGCTACCTAAACAAATCATCAGCAGAAGCGGCGTTAACGTGACATTGTGAGGCATCAGGAGCGTCACCTTGTATTCCTCCATGTGAGGCTTAAAGAATAAACACTTGAACTTGAACTTGCTAAATTTAAATTTTCACTCACTTGAATTTGTGTCTCTCTACAGCGATCCGCACCTTCAAATGTCTGAAAATTAGTGATATTTGTTTAATTTGACACCAATCATTTGCAAATATTGCTATTTAAACACTTATTTCATTTCAGGTCACTCTTTTTTGACCTGCTAGTAAAACAGATTAAAAACGCCTATAGTCGTGATCACCAGGCAAAGGTTTAAACTATGCCGCGCGTTTGACATGTTTATCCTTCCCAATATACATCAATTTTGCTGTTGTTTTTATTTGTTTGGCACGTTTAATTTTATCAATTCACATCAATTTTACTGTCATTTTTATTCGTTTGACACGTTTAATTTTCTCAATACTCATAAATTTTACTGTCATTTTTATTCATCCTGAGGTGGGAATAGTTGCCGCAATTCCTACCTCAGGATGATAAATGGAAATGCGCAAATCTGTTCAGTATTAATGACACTGGACCCGTTTATCTCCAAGAACTTGTCATGTATAGACCTGGAAGGTCATTGCGCGCTCAGTCTGCCAGGCTGCTTACTAAACCAAGAACAAGATCAAGAACTGGAGATGCGACATTTGTATCAGCAGCAGCTGATCTGTGGAATACCTTGCCTCTGAACCTTAGGTTGACAGAGGATATTTGCAGTTTTAGGACTGCTTTAAAGGCACACTATTTTACTAAGCACTACGTCGACTATTCCGCCACCTTTAAAATCACAAAGTGGAAGTTATTATGTACAGCGCCTTGATTAGTTTTCTAGAGGGGGCGCTATATAAGTGTAAATTTGATTGATTGATTAATTGATCTGATGACTTTATGAACGTGATATAGCCGGGTATGTTTGAAGTGATTACCACAATGGTCAATTACAGTCTGTTTCACCGAATCCTGGGAGTAGCTTTTTTCAATTTGCTCGGCCACTGTTAAATTGTTTTTGACAAAATTTGTATCTTATAATTTTTCGTCTTTCCTCAACATTCCTGAAAATCTGGTGAAAATTTGCTGTGTCGAAGTAAGGCCTTTTGGCATTTATTGCAATTTCAAAATGAAATCTCTCTTTTTATCATTACAGTAAAACAAAAATTTTAATACATGCCAAAGGTCAATTTTTCAAAATACACAACAACACTCCACCAATTTTTCAGAGATGTTGGGGGAAGATAACAAAGTGATCCAAGGAAAAAAAAAATTGAAAAGCGCCCGAGAAAATTGAAAAAAAGACTTTGATGAAACAGACTGTAGTTAATTACAATTTGGTCGGTTACATGAATGCATCACGACGTCAGGGTACTGTAAAAGTAAAACTATTTATAATGGTCGGACATCCATAACATAGGTATTCAAATCGAGCAGAAAGGGCTACTTAAAACGTTTATGATGAATTCAAATTGAACTAAATCATATGATGTCCATGGTTGATATATAATTTAAAAAAAAATTGTAATGGTTGTGAAAATTGAATTCATCTTTCTAGATGGTGCGGGAAACAAAATGATAGACCCTTTGTGATCTTGGCAATGCCTTTTAATCTAATTTGAAGGAGCAGTCATTTATATTATCGTAATACCCAGTGTTTATTTATGGCAATGTCAATTAACATGATTTTGTATGTCATACTATGTATATTGTTAGATGATTTTAACAAATTCACAAGTGAGTGAGTGAGTGAGTGAGTGAGTGAGTGTGTGAGTGAGTGAGTGAGTGAGTGAGTGAGTGAGTGAGTGAGTGAGTGAGTGAGTGAGTGAGTGAGTGAAAAACAACTGCATTGGCAAAAGACAAGCTGAATAAACAAGTGAATTAAAGAATAAAGGGGAAAATGAATGAATGAATAAACGAATAACAGAATGAACGAATGAAAGAATGAATAAACGATTAACTGAATGACTGACTGACTGAATGAATGAATGAATGAATGAATGAATGAATGAATGATTGAATGAATGAATGAATGAATTATGACAAAAACGAACGAGTTCATTTTTAGCAGCATGTACGTGTTTTTTCTCAATACTTTCTTTTTCTTATATTTTACATGTCCAGACCCTGAATAGCACGCGCTCTCAAAACTGTCATCCACTGAGAGAAGACGACACGGTAAAGTCATTTACAGTGTCTGACACGTGTAGGTGAGATGAACATGTCTCCATGGCATCAGGGAGGTCGGCAGGTGATGCGGCCGGCACTAAAGGAGGGAGGTGTGAGGTGCTCCTGGGAGGTGTGAGGATGTTAATCCGGTAATACAGGGTCATGGCTGCTGAGGCTGCTCCGTCACCAGGGACAACCACCTCTCTACATCCTAACTCGCATCCAGGACAAGGTCACCGGGTCATACATTACACAAAGGATGAAATTAATGGAAATAAATAGGACATTTCTCACATAGTTGTTTACGGCACAATGTACAATGGACAATAAATGATATCCATCTGCTAAATTATAAAATCTAATTTGTCTACGTATAGAATAAAGCCTGAGGAGCTCTACATTCTTAGCTGTGGCCACGGCCTAGGCTGAAAGCCGTGGCCTTTGGCTTTTCCACAGCTAAGATTGTAGAGCTCCGAGGGTTTTAACTGATTTAAAACACCATAATGAGGATCCCTCATCATAAACAGCTCGGTCACACCTGACCTGATTATAATCAGACCTGACCTGATTATAATACCATAGGCCTACCATGATAATTGGTCTGTACTTGATCAACAATAACTCTCCATTCCCGGCTTAGAATGTAGTGTCAGACAAAGAAAATAATGTAGTGGTGTGTTTTAATATACTGTATACGTCTACATGTTCATGTTATTCACATAATATATTCACTGATTTAAACCCGAAAATGCTAAGTAATAAAATATTATTTTTCGCT